>JAKUCM010007294.1:0-95482 GCA_023374145.1 Lepidium sativum | reverse complement strand
CTTGTGTGGCATTTGTTTCTTCGTAAGAAGACATTGAAGGCTGCTTTGAAAGACTCTTTTGAGCTAATCTTGAAATAGTTGGGAGAGTCCATTCCAGAATTGCAAATGGAAGAGCTAGCGATCTAAGCTAAATCAAATAACACGAACCCATTTCATCCTAATTTTGTCAAGTGTTTTTCATCACTTATATGAACTCATCTTACCATTACTGGGTTTTTAGTCATTGCCCATACTTCAACCGGAGTATCACGGAACAAAATAAGAAGGTACCTGAAAACAAAACAAGAGGTCTTTAGATCTTTTTGTGTGAAACCTGTGAAAAAGGTCAAAGAGACCAAACCTCCCAGAAGATGAAGCTCTAAGAGCTCTTATGGGAGCTCGCTCTGGACTTTGCAACACTCTAAACCCTTTACTTACACCACTCCTAAGACATGTGACAATGAGCTTGTTAATATATCCACCTGTTCGCTTACTCACCTAGCACCACACGCAAAACCAACATTATCATGTTCATTTTGTTAAAACAATCATAGAATCATTGTGGAAACTTATGCAATGAATTGTTGTTTACTCGACTATAAGAATATGAAACGAGTCTTGAATTGCCTAGCCAGTTTAAACCCTTTATACTCCCGGTATGTGCAGAGAAACTTGTTGTTACTGCGTTTGTACACACATCGACAATATCAATAGTTCCACCTTCAGTTCCCAAAGCTACAAGAGGAACTACTAATGCGGGAAAATTCCCTCCACCTTCATACAATACATTTAGTCCATCAAATTTTAGATTTTCTTTGTTACATGATACATTCATGAGTTGTCGATTTGACTTACGAGCTAATGTTGCTGTCATTGAAGGGGTTGGTACTGCAAGAACAGTCACTGTGGACGAAAGAAGCTGAAGTTGTCCAACTAATGTGATCTGCATCAATAAGCTTGATGTAAACATATGAAAAGGGAAAGATAAAGCGAATAAGATCCTGACTCGATCATAAACCTCGAAAGATATATTTTGATGAAGATCTTTACTGGCATTAATTGGGCTCTGAGGATTCGAATCCCTATCTTTATCTCCATTGAAAATAAAAATCCAACTCCATATTTTACCATTGTCGGATATAGATATAAAATGTGTCTTGAAATTAAAAGAAACCTCAAGCTCGGAACCATCCAAATGACCATCTGGATAGATAGTCCTCATGTTGTGGAGGGTTGAGTCAAGTTGGGAGATTAGAAGAGTCAGAAGAGAACTTGATGGTACAGAATTACCAATTGATGGCATCAATTCTTCGACTCCACATAAGACATGGACTTGTTCCTCTCTGCGAAAGCAATTGACAGAATGCATTCAGACTATATGGTACCAAGAAAAGAAAAAAAAGAGAAGAGAAACTTTATCGGCTCACTCTTTCCTTGGCCAAATGCTGAGCCTGCCATCGAGGTGAAAGCAGTAAAGACACTCATGGCATGGGTCAGGCAAAATATCTATAAATTTGGCGTATCCACGAGGCAATGCTACTACGTAGAGTGTTGTTTCGTATTGTAAATCAAACACGACAAGCTCTCTGGGAAAAGTAACAAAGAGGATGTGTTTCCAATGTGGTGAGAAGGAGAATTTTGCGGAATAGAGAAAGAAAACGTCTGAGTGAATGCTAGTGGAAACGAATTCTCGTTCTAACTTCTGTAAGTCGCTGCAATCCGTTTGGATTTGAAGCTCTTTCAATACAACGTCGTTCTCAGTTGTTCCAACAAGTTTCACAGAAAGCAGAAATCCTTTGAGGCCAAGGACGCAAAAATGGCGAGAATCAAAGGGGTCGCGTCGGATGCATGATAAGAACTCAGGAGATGCGTCATATTTCCAAAATAAGTCACCAGAACTTGTATAAAGTGCGAGAGAAGACGGACGAGAAATGGCAGCGAGGACATAAGAATCCGGCCGAACCAATACCCAACAAAGATCTTGTACAGCTTGGTAGCCTAAAATCTTCCCTCTATTACTATCACAGTTTTGTTCAAGCCAAAATTGGACAGAACATGACCGGAAGTCAATAAGAGCAATGCGGCCGAGGTTATCACCAACTGCGATGATAAGATCGAAAGAGATGTGATCACGTATGACAGGGACAGGAGCCCAACGAACTGAGGTGACTGTCGAAAAGACACCAGTTTGAGGAGAAGGTAGAGAAACAGCATAAATGAGCTGGAGAGAGCGAGAGTCTACGAGAGAGACAGAAGAACCAGAGGCAAATGCCAAGAGCCCAGAAGGGCTCAAGTCAGCAGCGGATTGGTTGCTTCGGCTCGGAGGTCCCGGAAGAATACAATCAGAAGATGACCACATTCTTTTCAATTCTTTGTTGCTTTGAGCAATGTAGAAATTTGTATGTCTTGTGAGTTTGGAGGGAGAGAGAATAAGAGGCACTTCTCTTTAGGCTGAACACTCTATAACTGATACCCCACACCATTAGGATCTGTCTTTCTTTTTTCTATTTTCGTGTACACCACTTGTTTCACTCTTCACACCTATTTTTATCTTTCCACGTTTCCTCCACAGAACAAGTCTTGTATTACACATAAATGACGCAGAACCCAGAGGCTTGTCAGATTATGAAGAACTTTGAATACGTTTTAGATACCCTTAACGATCGTATAAACTAATCAGATAATTCAGAAACACACATATCCATAATCCTCCGGTATTCACAAAATCTTAGCAGATAACCAAATTTATGTATTAAATTTGCTTTTACATAGGCTGCATATGTATACGAGTGTCTGATCATATAATCTCTGAATACCTCTTCCCTAAGATTTATGAGAATTGCAATGAATTGGTGCGCAAGTCATTTTGATAGCCTCTCAATCTAGTAATAATATATCATATTGCTACTAATGTATACAAATCCAGAGGATCATATCGTCAATGCTCATGCCATTTCAACAGTTATATCGTCAGGAGGAAAACCAAGACAGAGATGACGAATGCTGCGTAGTAACGAGCTGCCTGCAACAGAACACAGAGGAGATTAATGCATAAGATGGTCACTAGGCATTTGTTTGAAATAAATATAGAGTCAGGTTTAAATTCAAAGAGCAAAACATCATACATAATGAACATGGTCATTGCTTAATCAACTAAGAATACTGCAACCTTCATAATCATAGTATTCATACCTTTGACGATGAAAAGAATAACTTGGTAGCATCAGACTTTAGACTCTTGAACCCAATATCGTAGGTAATGGTTCCATTCCATCAGGTTTGAAAAGTCCAAAGTGTGTTTCTGAACTCTTCCCTGGCTTTGAGTTCTCATTAAATAACGCAAATATGTAGGCTTTGAGCACTGTTTCTGGTCTAAGAGGTGTCCCTTTCTTTTTTGCAAGCCTCTTCCTGAGGTTATAGTTTAGTTATAGGTTCATGCATTCTCTGGTGTTGCTGCAGGTTCATCTGAATCGCCTTTAGAAGCCCATCCAGTTTCAGTAATCATAACCTCCATCTTCTTGAATCCAGCATCTTGGAGCGCCATGTAGGCTGCATCTATCTGAGCATCAAGCATGTTATCATAACGTAGATTGGTTTTGGGGTCATATATGCCTTCTGTTCGCTTGAAAAGAGCGTAGTTGATATCAATCTTTTTCGAATTATAAGTGTACGCCAGAAAAGGGTACGCGTTCAAACAAAAGGGAGAGCCAATCTGATCAAGAAACTCCAACAGTGGCTTCATGAACTGAACAACATTCTCTCTGAATATACAAGATGATGGAGGGTATGAATTATCGAACACAGCCTGTGAATGAGCTGTGGTGATCTGCACAGTTTTGTCCAGGTTCATTTTTTTCAGCGCATTGTAGACATTTTTCGACGCACCAAGTAAGGCTCCCGATAGCTCAGAATCACCACCTCCAAGAACTTCATTTCCTACAGCGATACCACGAATCCGAGTCTTAGGTAAGAAAGACTGAACATTTTCTTTGACCCAATTGAAAGCATGATCACCATTTAAACTCATCTCCTTTAAGAACCCATTTGGAAGTCCAACCACAAGGTCTAAACCAGTACCACTAAAAGCTTCAAGGACACTATGGTCTGCATCATATATACGCACGTTCCTAATTTTAGCTTGCTTCAGAAGTAAAACTACTTTATCCGGAGATGGAATGTTATCTGCGATCCTTCCATAATTGATCCCATAGGTTCCAACAACTGCACCCTCAACTTCAAACTCTGGAGATAAAGAAACCCTTTAGGTTAAGTGTCAGCATCAAAGCAAATAAGAATCTATGAGAAGTCCGCTCAATAAC
Source organism: Lepidium sativum (assembly GCA_023374145.1). Lineage (NCBI taxonomy): Eukaryota > Viridiplantae > Streptophyta > Magnoliopsida > Brassicales > Brassicaceae > Lepidium > Lepidium sativum. The sequence goes on along the minus strand of JAKUCM010007294.1, from coordinate 91,184 downwards.
TTCGAAGATGAACAACAGTACTAATCAGCATAGTAACAAATTATTGGAACTATAAACCAATGATTATCATCAGAAAACCACAGAAATTCAAATCATAACATCCAAAATCCAAACCATGTTAAATCAATCAACGAAATTAGCAGAACTCAACAGCCTTAAGTCAAGAATTCGTGGAAGCTAAACCACGAATCACCATCATATGAAGAGTACAACTAATGCAAAAAAGGTTAAAATTCATATGAGCACCTTAAGAAATTAGAATCGCTTTTACTACAACAAAAATTCTATTAAAACAGAGAAGAAGAGACGAGATACTGTACCTATCGAAATTAGAGTGAAGAAGAGGGAGATGAAGAAGAACTTGGGAAGAACTAACCAAGAAAAACTCATCGGATAATTATCAAAAAACTCGAAAAAAGAGAAGATGCAGAGATCATCAAGAGTAAACGGGAATCTGATTCGACAATGATAACAAAGCCATAAAAGAAACAATTAGATTCTTCAGATCAAACACTTTGATTCTACGCTTATTTACACTAACAAAAGCCCAGAAATTCTGTAGAGAAAATTGCAAAAGCTGTAAGAATTGATTCTTCTGCTTGACTTGAATGATTGCAAGATGAGAAACGAGTTATTTGCTGAAAAGGCAACTCCCACGCTATGTAAAGGCCATTCTATTTAATTAATTTTATTTTAGAATTAAAAATTAAGGTAAAAGAGGTAAAATGATATTTATATTCTTAATGAAATTAAAGCTAATCCGGGTTGGATTGACCCGTTTAAGATCCACCCGTTGAACCCTTCTTTTCCCTATCTTTTTTTTTCTTCTTCTTTCTCCTTTCGCGATACTCTTATTTTTTCTTCAAATTTCTCTTAATTTCAAACAATTCTTCACTCAAATTTATACCAAATTTCATCTATTCTTTCAATTTCAACTAAGCCAATGGTGAAAACGAAGATGTTAGCCCATAAGAGAACTTCTAATCCTAATGATATTCGAATTCGAGGGAGGAAAAAACCACCTATCAATCTGCCACCGGTTGAGCCATCACCGGTTCCGCCGCCACTGGTTAAGCCACCATTGGTTGAGGCAGATGGAGAGGAGCAAATACTCGATGGAAGAGGAGAAAAAAAGAGAGTAGACGATGTATAGGCGAGTTAAAGTGGAGAAAAAGAGAGAGAAGAAGATCTTGTGGCAGAAGAATTGTGAAAGGAAAGTGTAGACGGTGAAAGTGGAGGAGAAGAAGATAAACATTTTGGAGATGAGGAAGACAAAGAAGGAAAGGAAGGAAACATTGAAGAGGATGAATATAACCCTAGTATAACTAGGTAGTTGTACTGTGTTTTGTAATTGATTTGGTTATGTCTAAGGATGAATATAGTTTGATTGAAATTGGAATCCTAAAAGCTTGGTTTTTAAAGAATTTAGGCTCTTATAACCGAAGTATAACCATGTAGTTCTACACTGTCTGTAATTGATTTGATTATCTGTTGAAGGATGTATGTATTTGGATTGAAAGTAGAATAAGAAAAGTTTGGTTTTTGGAGAATTTTCGGCTAGTATAACTGTAGTATAACTAGGTAGTTATATTGTGTTCATAATTAATTTGGTTATGTTTAAGGATGTATGTAGTTGGATTGAAATTGGAATTAGAATTAATTCAATTGGAATTGGTATTAGGCTTGGTTTTGTTGAATTTTAGGGTTGTATATCTATAGTATAACTAGGTTATTTTTCTGGGTTTGTGATTATTTTCTTTTGTTGTTGCAGGATGATGAGGTACCAATTGCCTTACTTACCTATGGTTTATACTTTCCGAAGACAGAGTACACCAAAAAGATAAAGATATCCAGTCGGTGCTACATCCACGAGGTTCTTACTTTATTTGATAGTTTGAGTTCACCGCTTACATGGGGGGAGAGAGACCAGTTTGAGCAACATCCGCAGTTCAGACACATATTTCATATGCCTAGGGAAAAAATCACATGGTAATGGGCATGTCGATGTTCCTTTTACGAACTGCACGCGTTGAGAAGTTTATTAGGCGAGATGACGTATGCTATGACAGATTCAACATACGATGGATGATTTTGAGGTTGAAAGTTGGAGGCAATGTATTCGCGGTAGGAAGAGAATTATGTTTGAAGAGATGTATAACCAAGATGTGGAAGCACGATTATCTACTCCACTTTATAATCCGAATCAAGTTGAGTTGGTTGATATGTTTAAGGCATTAACAGAAGAGGTGGATCGTTTGAAGAAAAGAGTGACATTTCTGGAACAAGTAATGCACCTGCTGAATCTGCACCCGTTGATGATGCACCCTTTGATGATGCACCCATTGATGCTCCACCCGGTGTTAGCAAGGTATAACATGTATAACTAGTATAAAAAGTATAACATGTATAAGTAGTATAACTTGTATAACTGTTTAACTGTAGGCTGAACTCGTGCCGGTATTAACAAGGTATACGTGCTACACAAGCCCCACATCCGCCTTCTGCTCCGAATCATGCTGAGGTTGTTGATATGCTCAAGGCATTAACAGAAAAGATGGATCGTTTGAAGAAAAGAGCGACATCTCTGAAACAGGTAAAACATGTATAACTTGTATAAGTAGAATAACTTGTATAACTCAAGTAACTCGAATAACTTGTATTATTCTTCAAATACAAGGTGTTGGGGTTTGTGAAGGTGGTGCTGCTGCCTGTGATGCTGGTGGTGGTGATAATGAACCCCTTGAAGGTGATGTACCTACTCAATCTACAACCGTTGATGCTCCACCCGTTGATGATGCACCCGCTGTTAGTCAGGTATAACTAGTATAACTAGTATAACTAGTATAACTTGTATAAAAAGTATAACATGTATAACTAGTATAACTTGTGTAACCTTTCAAATGTAGGCTGCTGGAACTCGTGCCGGTTTTAGGAATGTATACGTGTGAACAAGTAAACGCACAGGGGATTTTGACCCAAGTCCGGCAGTGACGAGGGCAAAGGCGAGGAATGTACAATTGTAGACCTAAGTTAAAAAATCATTTAGCATTTTGTGTCTAATTTATTTAAGGTTATGTTTATGTGTTTCAAACATGTTTAAATCTTGAAGGTTATGTTTATATTTTCAAACATCTTTAAGTGTTAAATGTTATATTTATATGTCTCAAACATCTTTAAGTGTCTAACATTACTCGAAATATTATTATGCTTAAATAGTTAGACTAAAATAACTTGAATTTTGACAATCTTACAAAGGACCAAAATATTTTTCGACCCTCTCCATAAGCTTAACAACCACTGCCTTTTGCTACCACATCTCCTTCTTCAGCATCGCCACCTCCGCCTTGTACAACTCTATATTTTTCTCCATCTCCTCGATATTATATTTCAGATTCTCACACTCTCCTTGTATAGCTTGATCCTAACTTGTTTTCCTGTGGAGGCCATCGTTCTGTGGGTGGAAACAACATCAGTTAGAGTAAAAGAAGTAATACTAGTTCTACTAGTTATACTAGTTAGACTAAACAACTTCAGTAGTAAGAGTAAAGAAGTAATACTAGTTCTACTAGATATACTAGTTATATTAAACAACTTCAGTAGTTAGAGTACAAAAGTAATACTAGTTATACTAGATATACTAGTTAGACTAAACTAAACAACTTCAGTAGTTAGAGTACAGAAGTAATACTAGTTATACTAGATTTACTAGTTAGACTAAACATCATCGTTTGTACCTTATACACTCGACATTTGAAATAGATCTTGTTCTGGGCATGTTCATTTGTTCTTTCCACGATGATAGCTTCACCACATGGACATTCATGAGGAATTCCCCCTTCACTAAAACCAAAACCCAACATTTTTTTCTACAAACCCTAACAAGATAGGTGAACTTACTGTGAGAGAAGAGGTCGAGAGATGAGACAAGATTTGGAGAGATGAGATGATAGATAATCTAATAGACAAGAGATGAGAGAAGATTTCAAGAGATGAGAGGAGAAATCGTTGAGAGAGGAGAGAAAATGAGAGAGATGTCGCGAGGGAGAGAGGCAAGAGTGAGGAGGAGAGAGAAAAGTCTTTTTTGTTTATATACCCACAAAATTAGGTTTGCACGTGTCTCAATGAAAATTTCAGATCTGGACGCCAAACAAAATTTATCACGTTTTCGACCTAGTTATACTACTAGTTGGCTGTTATACTAAATTACTACTAGTTATACTTTTGATGATTTTGCATTACATTTAGGTGTACATATCCTTATAAATTTATTTTTTAGTTGTACAGTGAAATATAATAAATTACCTGATGACTCTAAGTGTTTTAAGTATTTAAATTCTAGAATCAATATATATTCGTAGAACTTAGAGAGTCACACTAATGTAAACTTAGAAAGTCACACTAAAACTATAAGGAATATGGTGGACTAATGTAATTAATTCTAAAAATCTTATTTTTATTTTATTTTTAAGTTATGTATAGAGTCATTCATCACTATATACACAAATATAATCATCTTAATATTAACTAATAAGAATTGAGTTTCATTATAGATTATCTTACTTATAAGAATTGAGTTTCATTGTAGATGATCTTACTTATAACAATTGAGTTTCATTGTATTCTTTTCTAAGAAACAATATTACAAAAAAATATGGGTCATAAAGTCATTATTAAAAAAACAAAATATCCATATGATATTTCCAAAATAGTTATACTTTTGATATTTTCCACCTAAATTAGTATAATGTATTTAAAAAAATTATTTTCGTAGTTTTACAATTAACAAAAGGAATTCTTTATATGATCCTTAGTCTTGTATGTATTCTTTTGGTGTTATACTATTACACGTTTTCCTTAGTAAAGAGAAAACCAACTTATTGATAAAGCTAGTTATACAGAGTTTTACTAGTTATCTGCAATACTGCCATAACCAAATTGAAAATATTACACAACATAAAGCTAGTTACACAGAGTTTTACTAGTTAACCTTAGTACCGACATAACCAAATGGAAAATATTACACAACATAAAGCTAGTTATACGGAGTTTTACTAGTTATCCTCAGTACTAACATAACCAAATCAAAAATATTACACAACATAAAGCTAGTTACACAGAGTTTTACTAGTAAAACTAGTAACATAACCAAATCGAAAAGATTACTCTAACTGAGGTTCTTTGTTATTATTTCTGTCTCCACCTAGCCAATAATATAATCCTAGTCCTTGTCTTCGTCTCCTTATATTCTTTGTTCTCGGACCCTTTTCCCTCGCCGAGGGTAGTCTTTTCAATCTTATCCTTCCCTTCCTAAGTTTTTGATCTGGAGGGAATACTACTTTTCTCATGATTTCCTCCGGGACAACCCATTGAGACATATCCGGCGCTAGATGTATTGTCTCTAAATAAGCAATTGTCCAAAGCTCCGTCCAATAATATTTTGAACACAACTCATGAAATTCGATACCATGATCTCCATCGGGGTTCTTCAAGTACTCAATGTAAGCGGCAAGTGCGTGGACACATGGATACTTTTCAATATAAAACACCCTACAAGTGCAACTTTTCAATATGAAGTTCACAGTATAATTACGTCTGTCACCGGCGATGACATTGTATTCACGGTTGAAGCTGTTTAGCTCATTCACAATCAATTTCTCTACAATCGCCCATAAAGCGTGTAGGTAGTTCTCCACAAAAGGTACCAATTTATTTTCACTTGTTCCAATCACTACATCCTTCCGATGTTCATAAACCACCTAGAAAATGTCTTTATGATTGTATCAAGCATGGGTATCAAGGAGTACTTCCTCGCGTTCCTAAACACAACATTTAAAGATTCCACAGAGTTGCTTGTATCAATGTTGTACCTATCTCCTGGAAAAACACATCTTGCCCATTTTTCTTTCACAGTAGTCTCCTCGACATACTTGGCTGCAGAAGGGTATCTTGTCTTGAACAAATTAAAAGCATAGGTGAAATCTGCTATAGTGTACATTCGAAAACACTCCATGAATCTCCATGCGACAACATCTCTGTTCATATTAGAAGCATGACCTTTCACATTTTGTGACATATGCCAAATGCAATACCCATGACGCGCCTGTGGATACACATAGCCTATGGCTCCAATGAGGGACGCATTTCTATCACTCATAAACACCAATTCAGAAGAGTATGGTATAACTGTCTTTAACATCTCAAAAAACCATGTCTAACTATCATTATTCTCTCCATCGAGTACAACAACCGCTAAGGGATAATGATGACGATTCGGATCTTGAGCTGTTGCAAAAACTAGTACACCACCATATTCATTCTTGAGAAAAATTGCATCCACAATTATAACTTTCCTCATGACTATAAACCCTCAGATGCAAGCTCCCAAAGCTATAAAAAGATACTTGAATTTTTCCTTCTCATCTAATTGCACACGTGTTACAGTTCCCTTATTAGCCTTCTCCAACATGTGCAAATAGCAAAACAACAACTTGTAGCTTTCCTCAGGAGTGCCATGCAAATTACTAATAGCAAGATTTCTCCCTCTTCTTGTTGTGGCATAAGATATACTCACACCTAATTTGGTCTTAACAAGATCAACGATTACTTTAGGAGCAGGAGTGTTCAACTGTCCAGGATAATCCTCTTGCAAAAGAGTTGCAACTAATTGTGGTGTTCCTTTTCTCTTCAAGTTGCTTTCGCTCTAACTAGCCCGATAACATGTATGCATCTTCGTGTACTTTCTAACCGAGAAAATTTTGGTATCTCGAATCCGTGTCGCACGTAAACACCAATTACAGTTTCCTTTCATACATTTCAGCACCAAACATCGTGGACAAGACTTCTTTACAGCAAAACTGAAACAATTGACAAAAGATGCTTTATCCACCACCTCTTGCAATGTCTTCTTATTCGTAAATTCTTGAAGCACACTAATACCTAAACCATCTTCCCATTCTTCTATAAACTAACTACAACTTTCTCCAATAGGTGGACTCTCAACATAAGCATCACCAATTTCCGATATTCCAATACTATTGCCCATAATTCCTTCCTCTTCCACTATATCATCCACTAAATTGATTGGTTCTTTTTCTACGTACACGGTAATGGCATTCGCACCGATCTCACCATCGTTACACTCATCGTAGTTCTTTCCAACCGAACTTTTCACCATTTTCGACAATTGCTCGGATTGTTCTGTTCTATCGATAACCTCTACAAACAATTTAGATATACACTCTTGTTTTTCACAATATTTTATGTAAGCAACCACATCCCCATCGTCACAAATAACTAATTCTTCCTCCTCTCTGACCAACAAAGGAATGTAACTTATTTTTAACTTCACCTTACTTTCATCTAACTCAAGTTTCTTGAATATAAGAGATTCCATCAACAAAAACTTCATTTCATCCATCCATATACTATACATGCGATCTCCATATTTAAAAAACAAGACGCCATTCCCGGACATTCTATCAAGCTGCCAAAAAAATTCAAAAATATCAGTTATACTAGAAAAACTAAAACTAGTTTTACAGTGTGACCAACATGTATCAGTATAGTAATACTACTATCAGTATTACCTAGTTATACTATCGCGAAATCAACTAAAATTGGATTGTTTGGGATTCCAATCTACAATGTATTACGATTCAGCCACATAAATCCATCAATTTCTTATCAATTTAACTTCCTAATCGACCCAGAAACAAGAATTAAACACCCAATGCTATAGCAAAATATTCAATTTTCAAATCAAAATTCATTCTTGCAAAATAATCAAAGAACCTCAATGGAGAGAGAAGTTGATGAAGATCAAGATAATCACTGATGTTGGTGGTGCTGGATACGGCAGAGCTTCTCGAAATCCACGGCGGCGGCTGAGTTAGGTCGAAATACCCAAATCACGTTCTTTGTTTTCAATCTCTCCATGAGAGAGGGAGGAGTTTTTTTTTAAAAAAAATTTAAATGTCCGAGACAAGGGTATTTTTTGGAATATCACATTTGCATAACTTAAAGTGGAGATGTAGAAAGAAAGGTGACATAAGAGCTTTTCAATTTTCCATTTTGAATATTTCAGCAAATGAAGAGAGATATTTTGACGCGGATTATCTTTTCGTCTGGGTTTAAATGGGGACATAAGAGCTTTAGGTATTTTTGCTCGAATATATCAATTAGTCGCAATTTTTACTTTATTATTATTATTAATATTTTTTTGTCAACATTGGATCACAAATAGCCGGTCAATTAGCCAAGTTCTTGCAAATGCAAGCTCGGGAACTCGATCCCAAGATGTGCAAGTGCACATGCCTCTTGTGGACTTACCACCTGCCACTAGACTAAATGCCACTTGCATTAATAATATTTTATTAGAAAATAGGTTTTATTTAATTTTGAGACCTAAGAATTTCTAAATCTAATATATTTTAAAATTAATTAAAATGATTTTTAAAATTAAATAAACTAGATTTCGATATTGAGTTATAGATAATTTAAATTAAATTTTAAAATCAATATTTGAATAACATATAATTTGGATAAAATTTTAAAATTATTAATTAAATAACACAATTTTATAGAAAAATTAAAATATATTAAAATTTATTCTCTAAGAAAATTATTTTTTAGTGAAAGAGATTGTGCAAATTTTGTCAGGGAAAAAATGAATATATTTCTTCTACTTTTTAAGTTCGAAAGAAAGTTACAGAGAAGAGATATATAAAAAATCTCAATGTATAACCGGGACTAAACCGAAAATAAAAATAAAAATATTGGTTCGATTAAACCAATATACATACATATTCCCCCTCAATATGAGCCATATATAGAAATTAAGCTCATCTTGCCAATGAGAGCCGAGAAGAGAGTTGGGAACAAAGGCTTAGTTAACACACCGACAATTTGATGTTGAGTCCAAACGTGCATAGTTTTGATTAAGCTGTTGGTGATGTAATCCTAAATAGTGTGACAATCATTCTCAATATGTTTCGTCCGCTTGTGAAAGACTCGATTGTTGGCGATGTGTATAGCTGCTGTGGAATCACAAAACAGAGGCACAAGACCAAGATGAGGTACGTGCAATTCGTTCAGAAGCTTGACAAGCCATGATATCTCGCAACTAGCCAACGCCATTGCTCGATACTCGGATTCTACTGAGGAACGAGATACTACATCATGTTTCTTGGAATTCCAAGATATTAATAAATTGCCTAGAAACATGCAGTATCCGGAAGTACACCGTCTCGTATCTGGACATGAAGACCAATCAGCATCTGTGAACACTTTGAGCCTATGGATCCCTTTAGGTAATGCAGAACCTTGTAAGCGGCATTAAGATGAGATTTTTTGGGTGATGAAGAGAACTGACATAGCCGATTGATAGCAAAGGAAATGTCAAGTCGCCTGATCGTGAGATACATCAGTTTTCCCACTAATCTACGATACACTTCTGGATATTCTAGAACTGGTTCCTCACTGTGAAGACTCAACTTAATACTAGGTTCCATAGGAATAGAAGAAAGTTTACAACCAAGAAGCCCTGTCTCTTCTAGTAGTCCGAGAATGTACTTTCGTTGGCAAATGGATATTCCTTTTGCAGATAAAGCTATCTCCAATCCCAAGAAGTACTTTAATGATCCAAGATCTCGAAGCTTATATACAGTTGACAAATATGCAATGAGCTGAGTCACAAGTTCTAAACAACTACTTGCAAAGACTATGTCGTCAACATAAACAAGTAGAGCAATGTATCCATCTGCATTATGTCGAATGAAAAGAGCATGATCAGAATAAGATTTGTGGAAACCGAGATCTTGCAAGGTTGAGCTAAAATTCAAAAACCATTGTCCAGATACCTGCTTAAGGCAATAAAGAGATTTTTGTAGCTTCAAGACTGTATTATTTGGCAAAGATTCCCCCTTTCCGGATGCATAACCTGGAGGTAAAGACATGTAGATCTCTTCTTCTAGTTCTCCATTGAGGAAGGCATTGGAGATGTCAAGCTGATGCAGGAACCAATTCTTTGTTGCTGAGACTGCAATAAGAGTTTTGACAGTAGACATTTTTGCTACAGGTGAGAATGTGTCCACAAAGTCATTACCTTCTTGTTGAGTATAACCTTTGGCAACCAAACGAGCCTTATAATGTTCTAATGTACCGTCTGCATTCAACTTCACCTTATATATCCATTTACATCCAATCGGATTCTTACCATTAGGAAGAGAACATATTGTCCAAGAATTAATGTCCTTCAAAGCTTTGATTTCCAAATCCATTGCAGCAAGCCACTCTTTTAACTGCTTAGCTTGTGTGAAGCAACTAGGTTCAAAGTGCTGATCAATCGCACATATAAAGGTTTGATGATCAGGAGATAACTGAGTAAGGTTCACAAAGGCTGAGGTTGGATATTGTATATCAGACAAAGTGTCACAGTAATAGTCACTCAAATATGTTGGCTGCTTGCTTTGTCTTTTAGATGGTGTTGAATTAGAAGGAACTTCAAGATAGGTTGTTGTAGGATTGCAGACTTGATTATCTTGTGTATTCGGTGCAACATCAATAGACTCAAGAACTGCTTGGGAGGATGCATCGACATGATCATTAACATAATCTTCTTTAATTTTATGGTTTGGTTGTGAGAAAATATCTGCATTAGGAGTACCATTGGCAAACAGGAAGATATGTTCAAAGAAAACAACATTACATGAGATAGAGATTTGATGAGACTCAAAGTAAAGTAATTTGTAGCCTTTATATCCAGCTGAATATCCCAAAAAAACACATGCTCGAGATCGAGGTTGGAACTTATGTCGTTGATGAGGAGAAGTGGACTTGTAACATAAGCATCCAAATACACGCAATAAGGAGTAGTCAGGAAGCTTATAGTTGAGCAGTTCAAAAGGAGACTTATTCAATAGCAGAGGAGATGGTAGTATGTTGATGAGAAAAACTGCAGAGAGAACACAATCTGACCAGTATTCGATAGGTATCTGAGACTGAAACATCAACGCTCTACCACCGAGTTTTGTTGAGGAGTTTCAGGACACGAGTGGTATGACATTGTGCCTTTTGTCTTGAATAGAGACTTGAACGCTAAATCAGGAGCATTGTCTGATCTCACTGACTTAACTCGAGTAGAATACTGTGTTTCAACCATTTTCAGAAATTCTGGAAACATATAGAGCACTTCATCTTTGGATCTGAGCATATAAATCCATGTGGCTCTAGTATTGTCGTCCACAATGGTAAGAAAATATCTGTAACCATCATGAGATCGGACAGAGAATGGACCCCATGTATCTATATGGATTAAATCAAAGGGGTTAGAAGACATGTTGTTATTTGATATAAAAGGAAGACGCCTTTGTTTAGCAAGTTGATAAATCTCACAGTGAATCAAATCGTCTTTATTCTTTTTCTGTAAAACAAGAACATTATTCATTACATTAATCTTAGCATAGGAAGGATGACCTAATCGACTATGACATAAGGAAGAATCCACAACAACAGATGAACATAAAGATTGAATTGAAGGTGGAGAACTGAGGCGAGCAAAATCTTCCAGAATGTACAATCCTCCAATTTGTTTACCTTGTCCAATCATCCAGTCCTTGGTATGATCTTGGATGACACAAGAGTTCGCATCAAAACATATCTTGGATCCTAAATCCTTTGTTAGTTGACTCACACTAAGGAGATTGATCCTGAAACTTGGTATGAACAACATGTTATGTATAATGAAGTTGGCGTTTAACCGCACACTCCCAACTCCTGCAATCTCTATGGTTAGGCCAGTAGGTAGAGTAACTGTAGAACTCAAATCAAATGAGATGGCAATAAATATACTCTTGTCATGAGAGACATGATGAGTAGCACCGCTATCTATTATCCATGTTTGAGAGTCTAAAACATTCATAGAAGTAGCCATTGTGCCAATGAAGCATATAGTCGATAAGGAAAAGGAAATACCAGTAGGAGAAATTGTTGATGTTGTGTTGGTTTTCACAGTTTGAGAAGATGGTTGCAGATGGGAGCTAAAATAGGCAATCACATCTTGTATCTGATTCTTGGACAATCCTGCGACCATTTCTGATATCCTTGTAGACCAAATAACATTGGTTTTATCCTGTAAAGCATCATTTGCAACGACTGTTGTGGACGACTTGTCTTAGCCATCAACATTCTTGTTCTTGTGCTTGTAACCAGGAGGATAACCGTGAGATCAAGTAAGGTTTTTATTAAGAAGATGGTAGATCTCAGGGAGATCAAGTAAGATTTTCTTCATGATTATCTCACTTCTAATGTTGGCATAACACTCATTTAAACCAGCAAGAAATTTGATGATTTTGTCGTGTTCTGCCTTCTTCATAAACGACCTGCAACACTTACAAGAATTACAATTATCCAAGCAATCAGAATCATCGAGATCATCCCAGAGAGTCTTAAAGGTGGTGTACTACTCTGAGAGGTTCATCGATCCCTGCTGGAGAGACCAGACTTGTTGCGGTAGTTGATAGGAGCGAGGAAGATTTGTGATGTTGAAGAGAATCATTAAATCCTTCCAGATTTCTGAAGCATCGAGAAAACGAAGAATGCTCTTGTAAATCTGCTTTGAAACGGAGTTTAAGAGCCATGATTTGACCATACTATTGCAACGTGACCAGAACCTAAAGCTCGCGTGAGATTCGAGAGGACGAGCTAAAGATCCGTTGACGAAGGCAACCTTGTTCTTCGCATCTAGAGCTATGGTCATAGCTATAAGCCAGGACGAAATGTCGTTGACAAAGAAAAAGCATTACCTATAATGTCGTAAGGTGTACCAGGTACCTGGATTAACCTCAGTACCTATAATGTCGATAAATCATTACCTATAATGTCGTAAGGTGATCCAGGTACCAGGTACCTGGATTAACCTCATTACTTACTACCTGGTCATAGCTATAGTTCTTATTAAGTCTCTATTCATTAGACAAAGCGTAAGGTGAATAACTATTCGTGTAATCGATCATCGGTTCTGTGAAGGTCGGGTTGTTCGTATGATGAATCGGAGGCGAATTGTTTGGAGGATCTTTTTCGTCAGTCGGAGATTCCGATCTTGCCGTACGACGCCGCATTCAGAAACCATCATATTCATTGGAAATCAAGATGACGGAGGAAGAAGACTTAAGAGACGAAAAACGAGCTCAAGAATTAAGCTAAAGAGGAAGAAAAAAACGAAGAGGTTAGCTGCGGAAGAAGAGCAAGAGCTCTGATACCATTTTAGTGAAAGAGATTGGCCATCACACCTTGTTGTGGCAAGTTAAGATTCCCTTTCTTAAGCTTCTAGGTCTTTAGTGTCTGCCTTTCCAACGATTTTCAAAATTGATTTTCCCTCTCACAAATCAACTTTAAATTCATTTTTCACTATTCCGGTGGAAAATTCACAAGTAGATAAAATCAATATTCTTTTATTCGGATTTGGCGGTAATGAACTTTCATTGAGATAGAGCTTAGCAACAGAAGAACATAGCTTTGGTAAATTTATCGATGGGTACATTTATGGAAAGGGAGAGCCACACTTCAGTCTGATTACAAAGAGACGAAATGATGCACGATAGTTTTTTTTGCAGGTGCGAATGATACATCAATTTTCACCATCACTTAATCATATGTAATATCATGTCATTGTAATACATAAGATGTCATTCTAATCAAGTACATGGCCAGCCTTTTTACCTTACCAGGAGACTTACTCAAGACTGCGTTCCTCTTTCACTTCCCTATCTCTGTCAACCATTCCTAGGGTTCTAAATCATAAAACTAATTCTCTGGCTCGCTCCACTCGTAAGAGAACTCTTATTTCCCATTGTAATACTCGCTTTTGATCTCATATTATATCTATAATGTCGTTGACAGAAAAAAAATCAAGTACAACAACTAAGAAGTACAACAACTATCTAATTAAAGCCAATAAGATGTAATGGTTTATCTATTACCTTAAATGAGCTATTAAACAAGCAGATAATTAAGAGAAATAACAACAAACCAACAAAACTAAAATAAAATAAAAATTAAAAAACAGCAGAAAAGCAAACAGAAAAAGTAGGAGATCATGGATCAATGGATCTAAGGGTGCCAAGTGAGCCAGCCTACATCCATCTGGGCTGTCTACGACAGACAATTATTTTTTCTTGTGACTATAGCGGCAAGCTCGCTAGGACTGTAGTCCACAAAATAATATCCGAACCCGCCCCACTAAATTTGACGGACAAGCACGCCGGCCCGCAAACTTAAATTTTAGTATTATATTTTGAATTCATGTGTTTAAAAAATATTTATAATAACGATACTAAATTTAAATAACTAAGAAGCTAATAAAAACTTTTAAGAAGTTCGTAAGAATGAAAAATGCACATGTATTTTTACATAATAATGTAATACATATTAATATTAAACATATATGAAAACCTTTGTTCTATATTGAAAAATAATAATTAAATTTGTTATAAAATAAGTATAATGGTAAAAGCTTCAGAAAATCTTATTGAATATATTTATCCAATTGCAATATTTGATTACAAAAAAAAAACTATTTACAAATTTCAAATAATATTTGTATCATTTTTTACAATATACAATATCTTGATTTTCTATTCCGACAAAAAATATTTTTGATTTTCTATATTTTTAGAAATTTTCTTTTTTTTAAAAAAAATGTTTTGATTTGTTTTAAATTAAAATTTTGAGAACACTAATAATAAAAACTATATAATAAATATGAGAATCTAAGATTTTATTAAACTACTAGATGATTACCCGTACAATGCAAAACATATTTTTTACAATCAATATGCATTTGTAATTGTTTTTGTTTATTTATAATATTTAAATGTGATATTTGTATTTTTTTTTTCATGTTTTGATTTGTATATGTAAGTTTCCTAATTTTATATACGTAATATATTAAAAATAAATTATAATGATGACTGATGTACATCAAATATATTTTTCAATCTTTGTTTATTTAGGTTTGGATACATTAAATATTTTGTATATGATTTATTTTGACCTGTGTCATTTATGTTTGTATACTCATGTTCGTTTAAGTTATTAGTCTTGTATTTATTTAATTTATTAAACCCACATTCATTTAAAATTCTAAACCCATATTATTTAGGGTTGTAGACTCATATTCATTTTTTAAACTCATGTTTATTTTTTGACTCATGTTCACTTATGTTTTTTGATTTGTATTCATTTAAGTTTATAGACACTGTCATTTAAGATTTTAAATCCCTATCTATTTAAGTTTTTAGATTCATTTTTATTTAGATTTTAGACATGTATTCATTTAGATAAACATGCATCATGTGTTCATTGAGACATTTAAACTTGTATAAAAAATTATTTTACATTTATAACTTTAATATATTTGAAATAAATAAATGATTTGTTTTTAAAAATATCTTAGTAAATAAACATATGAGATATCTCAAAGTGTATGTGCATATGTCATTTATGTAGAAGATAAACAACATATCATATCAGGGTTAGATCAATCGTAATCAACTATCAAGTTAGAGTTATGACATAATTAAATAATTTAGTATATGTCATAAATTATATCAATTATCATTAATATCTAATGTTTATTTTTTTTGGTAATAAACCTATTAAGATGATTCAAATAAGATATATATTTCATATTAAGCCAAATAATTATATATTTATTTGATGAATCTCATAATATAAATAGAGTCTCCTAATAAATTTAAATATTTAGATTGTCGTTATAATTTTTTATACCTAAAATGGTCAAATAATTAGATAATTATTTGATTTCATATAACTAAATTTTAAATTACTGCTAATCAATATATTGTGATATTATCTAATAAATATCTCTTATATAGCAATTATTTGTGATATATATAGTAATTCCAATGTAATGAATATTTTTATATATTCCTTAATTAGAATCCGTTGTGATAAAAACATTCAAGTCTTCCATTATATAATTATAATAGAAGTAATATTGGAAATAATTAATTATTGCTTCTAAATATATTATATGTAAATTTATTAATTTTATATACTTAATATATTAAAAATAAATTATAATGATTGATGTACACTAAATATATTTAGGTTTGTAATGAATATTTTTATATATTCCTTGATTAGAATTCATTGTAATAAAAGACATTCAAGTCTTTACAATTTTATTTCGTTCTTAATTTCTTTACTTTCGTAAATTACATATTTACATTAAACATAGTATACTACTAAAAGCATATGATTTTTTTTTTGTTTGCTTGCTCTTAAATCATAAGTTTATCATATAAATTGATTTCATTTATTTTGGTAATTTTCATTAAAAAAATTAATAAAAATACTAATCTAATTTAAATTAATGAAGTTTGATAACAAAAATTGATTTTAATAATAACATTTCTGTAAATTATATCTAATTACCATAAATATGTCACAATTACTTAATTCCGCAATTAATATACAGTAAATAAATATAGACTTTTTTTTGTCAACATTAGTTCACAAATAGCTGGCCCATTAGTCAACTTCTTGCAAATACAAACGGTAGGACTTGATTCCAGGATGTGTAAGTGCGCATTCCTCTTGTGGACTTACCAGTTGCCACTACCTTAAATGCCACTTGCTAGTAAATAAATATAGATTAATTACCATAAATATATATTTTAATTAATACATCAATTAATAAAAAATAAATTTGAAGAACTATATGAAGAACTTATTTTTTATTACGGTTAAAATTTAATTCAAAAAATAAATTTGATTACTGTTTAAGGAATAATTTGATAACAAAGAACTTATTTTTATACGATTGGTATTTTATTTAATCAATTTTTTAAAAATATCGTAAAACGTATAAACTTAAATTCTTTAATAAATTAAATATATATATATATATATTATACATAAAAAATAGAAGATAAAGTAAAAAAATTTATTCTAAGCTATATAAAATCAGATTATTAATGAAGAAATATTCAAAGAAAATTAAATTCAACATAAAGCAATTATTTTGAAAGATTCATCGATTCATCACTATAAACATACAAATAAATTAAAGAATTTATTTGATTTTGAAAGAAATACAATATCACTAGTTTTCTCTCGAGAAAAAATCTTGGTTTCAATAATTCTCCTTGATATATTTATGATTTGAAGTTTTCTTCCATTAGTATAACCGGATTTAGCATCCAAGTTTTCCATCAACATAATTTTATATGCAAATTCACTTGCCTAATTCTTCTTCTTCTTGTATTAGTAGAGACAACTCATAGTAATATCAAAAGATAAACACAGAATAATTTTCATTGATTATTCAATAATAAACATAAAACATAAAATGTACCTCGAAAAGATCTTTGCTGTTTTTTTTTTGACTTGAGTATCAGTATTACTTGACTCATCTTCTCATTCAGACTTCTTTTTCTACGTTTCTTCAAAAATAATATCACTTTCTTGTCAATAATACTAATCGTAAAAGTTCAGATAAAAACCACTCTGATTGTTAATATATAATCGTTTGTTTAAAGATATTATATATAGTAAATATCATATCTTTTAAAAAATCATTTAAAAATAGTTATATTTGGCAATTAAATTAGTAATCTATATGAATGATGAATGAATAAATAATATACTGTTTTTGAAGAAATGAATAAATAAATCAAAATCATTATGTGATAGGCAGATAAATTATATAATAGATGAATAATAAAGAAACCAAAACAAATAAATAATAAAATTATATACGATCAACAATGAATGATTAAATAATTCAATTATATATTGATCATCAACGAAAAACAATTCAATTATATATTGATATAACGCTGGTTTAAACACGTAAACAAAATAAAGCACCATTTTTTTATTGTTGATCAAAAGTATTTCAGAATTAATCTTGAAGTGATGCTTTGAATTGAAAGGAAAAATCTTACATATATAGAGAAATTATACGCATGGGGTTACGATACTAAATAATTACGAAATGAAAGAAAGTAATCACACGATTGTATTTCGTAAAAAAATTGATCAATACAAAATCATATTTAAAGCTAATTCATTTGATTTTTTAAATAATACGAAATCATATGTTTGGGAGTAATAATAACATTTCCGTAATGTCCTATATAATTACCATAAATATATATTTAGATAATAATATCTATATGGATGGATCTTATACATATCGTAGAATTCTTTTATATGTGGTAGAAGTACCACACGAGTGGGTATATAGGAATCAAAATCTGTAGAATAAGTTATGTTATGATTTTTTACATCCTAGATCTTCCCGTTCCGTCATCTGGCTTACGTTCTTTATGTAGCATTCAGACCGAATGACTCTATGACATTACGTCGATACTTCCACATATTTTGGGTAATGTAGGAGACATCTCTATTTTTCCTCGTGGGAATATTTAGAACTTCTTAGCTTTCAGTTCACCTCTGACCATCAAATGAAATGTGAATAACCAGTCCTCCTCTCTTTGAAACAAGGGGCGCTTATGGTTCTGTCGGTGCTTGAAACAATTTTGTCTTCACCATATTACTATATCTTTAGAGTCAATAATTTTATATGAGGAACTACTGAACTCAATCACTTGCTGTCGTTACTCTTTAGTTTTTTGTTGAGGTATATCCTGTAGAGGTACTCAAATTGGATAAGTGATTGATTTTTAGGTTTTGTCGTAAACCTAAATGGTCATTTCCAATTAAGTAAATTAAATAGTTCAAACCGCACTTAAAGGGAGCACATTTCCCGTTTTTTAGGAATACTTGTACCATAAACAATGGTATCTCCGATTATAGCCCCTCTGTGATGTAAAATATATCCCTTCTCACCATATTTGAAAAATACAGTATCACTCAATATAATATATTCAATGTTTTAAAGATAATTTTAAAAAATGATATCCTTTTAACATAACTAAGATTTAAAATTTCTTTTTAAATAACACATACCCCGCAAGTTGACCCTCAAATTTGCGGACAAAACCCGCTAGACCTGCAATCTACAACATGTTTTTCCGCAAGGCCTGGGTTTTAAACGGGCCAAAAATATATTTTCAGACCCGCCCCACTATGGGCAGAATTGGGCGGAGCCCACTCGAGTTGGTATGTCTAGTTGAGTTACATAGCTGCGAAATCACATGAAACAGAATGACAAAGGCAGAACCACATGTAAGTGATTAACTTGGAACAAAAAAAACTTGATATCATAAGATCCAAAATCCAAAATATAGTTGTTTAAACAACAAAATGGTAAGATAAAAAGATTTTCACTATCAATTTATTTTATGTACTATCATATTATTGTAATACGTAAGATGTCAATCTAATGAGGTGCAACAACAAAGAATCATAATCTAATAAGAACTATCTATTTCCATCCAATCAGATATAGTGGTTTATCTATCATCCTAAATAAAAATTAAACAACCAGATAACTAAGAGAAATAAAAACAAACCAACAAAGCTAAAATCAGAAAACTATTAGATAAGGAGAGGAGTTGCGGAAAAACAAAGAAGCAAACATAAAATAAAGTAATAGCAATAAATGAGAAAAAGTCCATATGGAAGGAAAATCATGCATCAGTGGATCTCTTAAGTATACTAGGTTATTTAACAAAACTCATACAGAGAGGATCTCTAGGCAACAAGTTCATAAATAATTGAATCCACTTCAATAACAATCAATCTCAGAGAAGCTATCAACAAGTTCATCTTTGAGCCAACAAAGTAGCTTCTAAACTTCTCAAGTGCGAACACCACTGTCAATACTACTTTATGTAGTGACATTTCTACCTTGAGTTTCATCAAGGTTCATACTAGCATAATAAATCACATGAAACGTTTTATCAATTCTCTGCCCAAGAACTACTTCAACTGCATAATCTGAAACATTACACATGATTTTGAAAGGATGATCACAGTTGGGAGTTTGGACTATTGGTTCTGAAGTTAGAGCTTCCTTGGTAAAGTGGAAAGCCTTAAAGCAATTCACATCAAATTCGAAATATGTATCCTTGCAAAGTAGTCTAGTGAGAGGTCTTGCAATTTTGGAGAAGTCTCTAATAAGCCTCTTGCAAAACCCTGCATGACCCCGAAACCTCCTCATTTCCTTGACATTCTTTGGAGGCTGCAACAGAACTATAATCTCAATCTTGGCCCGACTAATCTCAACATCCTTCCATTAAATCTTATGAACCAAAACAATCCCCTCTTGAACCGTGAAGGGACACCTTTCCAAGTTCAACACCATATTAGATTCCAGACACCTGAAAAGTACCCTACACAAATTCGACATACAAGAGGAGAAAGAAGAGCCAAATACATAAAAATTATTTATACACACCTCAACCATCTCCTCAATCAAATTCGAGAGTATTGAAATCATAAAATGCTGAAAAGTAGTGGATGCATTGCATAAACCAAAATGCATTCACCTATATGAAAATGTGTCATATGGATAAGGGGAAATGGTATTTTCCCGATCATTTGAGTGAATAGAATTTTTTAAAAATCCCTTATACCCAACATGGAAGCTGTAATAGGGGTGATAACTGGTCCTTTTAGCATTTGATCAATGCGCAATGAGAAATGATCTTTCCTAGATGGTGAGTTGAGTATCCTACACTATATGCACATTCAATGTAATGTGATTGTCATAGTGGGAATTAATTCATCCTTATCATTCTTAATCACATTTATTCCACCATTTCTGGGTACACAATGCACATGAGAAATTCAAGTACTATCAGAGATTGGGAAAATCACATCAACATATAAGAACTTAAGGATCTGTATCTTAACTACCTCTTTTAAGTTAGGATTTAATCTCCATTGAGGTACTATTCTAGAGTATGATTCATTTTCAAGATGGATCCTATGTGTGCATAGACTAGATGTAATGCCTTTGATTTCATCTAAGGAATATCATATGGCCTTTCTATACTTCTTCATCTCAGTCAAAAGTGAACGCAATTCATCATCATTCAGTGTATCATTCACTATCACATAGTATGTAGAGTAATGACCTAGAATGTGTACCTTATCCCATAAGGAAGTGGTTTTTAAATCCATTTTTGGTGCCTTGAGTTTAGATTAGTCGTCTGACACCAAAATGTTGTTCAGCTCGCCCTGATGGATCGAGTTAAAGGTCGAGCTGGGTCTAAAAACAGTTAGTTCTTGGCTTTGAGATTAATCTTTTCCCAATTGCAGCCATGACCTCTTTCCTGAACAAATCCTCAAATTCAAATGATCCCTTTACAGCCTTGTGGGAGTCAAACAACTTCCCATATCATTCTTTCTTCTTGTGGAGATAACCATCAGCAATATCCTTAGTCAGTGCAACCTAGAGATGATCCTCTTCTGATAATTCTTCTACCAAATCATCAACTTGAGTGTCCATTTAATGTACCTAAAATAACTGTCTCTCAATGGTTGGTTTCAACATGATGTCCTTGATGTTGAACTTCATCGTGAAGTCCTTACCTAAATTCAGCTCAGTTGTATCATGATGTCCTTGAGAGGAGATGGTTTCTCATGTGCATTGTGTACCTAACAGTGGTGGAATAATTGTGATTAAGAATGATAAGGATGAATTAATTCCCACTATGACAATCACATCACATAGAATGTGCATATAGTGTAGGAAACTCAACTCTACATCTAGGAAAGATCATTTCCCATTGCGTATTGATCAAATGCTAAAAGGACCAGTTATCACCCCTATTACAGCTTCCATGTTGGGTATACAAGATTCTTTTAAATCTCTATCCATATGACACATTTTCATAAAGGTGAATGCATTTTGGTTTATGCAATGCACCTCCTACTTTTCAACATTGTATGATTTCAAAACTCTTGAATTTGATGGATGAGATGGTTGAGGTGTGTATGAACAGTTTATATGTATTTGACTCTTCTTTTTCCTCTTGTTTGTCGAATTTATGTAGGGTACTTTTCAGGTGTGTGGAAACTAATCTATTGTGTACCCAAAAATGTATAGAGTATGGTCTTGGTTTGTACATTCCACAAAAGAGTGAAACTTTTGTGGTCTTATAATAATTCTACATGGGGTTCAAATGCTCTATTTTACCACCTCACTGTGAGAACTCTTTTGGAATCAGGAGAAAGAGTTAGCTCTTGACTTCACTTTATGATTTTTGCAATTTCAATTTCAAAGGTTTATTCTACTTAATTGTTTTTAGAATTATTGATTAATTTTGATTCAATTGTTATGTGTTTTGATCAATTATTGGTTTTATATATGAGTCTTACATTCTGAGTCCAAAAGATCTGAGAATCAGATCAATCAATTTTTTAATTTTTGATTTAACAAAGAAAACACCACGTTTGTTTGTTATTCTTCGTCTAAATAACTATTGTATTATATCAAATATAAAATAAATATATGACCATTTAAATAATAATAAATAATTTGAAATTCAAATTTATTTATTTTCTTTATCTCTTACTTTTATTTATGTTTATTACTTGTTTAATTTCCGTAAATTGTTTTTTCTTCTATTTTTTGTAATCTGCCTCTTCTCTTCTTCTAATTTCTTTTTATTTTTCTGTTAACCAGAAACTTATGGCATCAAATAACAACGATACCAATATCGTTGATTTTGACACCAACCCCATTGCATTCAAACAAACTAATGAGTTGACACCCTCAATGAGTGATCCACCATTATTTGTGCAAGAACCTGTGGTTCCAAATGCCTTTGTCATGCCTGAGAAATTTGTTAGTACGGATTTCAATGATTGGCAAGACAAAATGTTGTTCTTTTTGAAAACATTAAAATATGGCACGGTACCTAACCGAGGATAGACTTGTGCTTCCTTCGAATAATATCAACCCACACGCATTGGTTAGCATCCACGCGTGGAACCACAATGATTACTTATGTAATGGGTACATCACGGCTCGCTTGGAAGGATCCCTTTTTAAGGTCTTCCAAGAGTACAAAATTTCAAAGACCCTTTGGGAGGCTTTAGAAGCAAATTACAAGTCGTACAGTGTTGCCTCCAGGAATTTTGCTATATGCAAATTCCTAGACTTCAAAGTGGTAGATTCAAAACCCATCATGGAACAAGTCCAAGAGTTATAAATGTTTGTACATGAGCTTGCAAAAGAGGGGATGAAAATCTATGAGATTTTCGTTGTTAATTGCTTCATCTAGAAGTTACCACCAAGATGGATTGATTTCAAGTGGTACCTCGATCACAAGCAAAAGCAACTCACCTTACCGAACTTGGTTTCAGGGCTTCATAACGAATCTTTTAAATGTGAGAAGTCGGACTCGTTTATGATGGTGCACAATGCCAACATGGCCGAGTATAACCGTAAAGGTAAAGGGAAGATCGGGCCTTCTAATGGTGGTCAAACACGTGTTCAAAAACCATTAGGACCTAAGGCTCACCAAGGTGTCTAGAAGACCAATAAGAAGTTTGTTGGGAAGTGCAACTTTTGCAAGAAACTCGGGCACAAAATGCCGGATTGTCGTGTCGTCTAAAAGAACAAAACCAAGCAAACCTCACAGAGGGGGATTTGTGTGCAGTCGTCAATGAATCACACATGGCTGAAGAAAATCCGATGGAGTGGTGGTATGACACGGGTGCCATGACACACATATGTGTCAACCGTGATATGTTTACTACTTACCAAAAGTACACCACTGATGAATATATGTTAATGGGAAACATCTCACACTCCAAGATCAAAGGCGCTGGCAAGGTGGTCTTAAAGATGACATCGGGAAAGGAGGTCACTCTCTCCATCATGAAGCACGTACTCGACATTAGGAAAAACTTGATCTCTGGAACATTGATTAGCAAGTATGGCTTTGACATTCATTTTTCATCCGATCAATTGATCCTTAGGAACAATGGGGTGTTTATTAGAAAGGATTATATCACACATGGTCTAGTCGAAATGAGTGTAATGGCTGTCCACTAGAATGATGGGGCTTCAATCTCTAAACATGTTGTAACCGATTCAGCTAATACTAAGAATTCATTTTCTTACGTGGTTGAGTCTTATAACAGTTGGCACATGCGTTTAGGACATATAAATTCTAAATCAATCGAAAGATTAATGAATATAAATTTAATTCCTAAATGTTCAATAAACATATACAAATGTGAGATATGCATTCAAGAAAAACTCGCTAAAACACCATCACCTCAAGTAGACAGAATTACCAAACCTCTCGAACTAATCGACACAGATTTATGTGACCTAAAATTAGTTCCAAGTCAAGGTGGTAAGAAATATTTAATAACTTTCATAGACGATTACACAAAGTATTGCTATGTATATCTTTTAAATAGTATGGGTGAAGTTCTTGAAAACTTCAAAGAATACAAACTTGAAGTTGAGAATCAACTAACACGAACTATTAAAACTATTCGTAGCAATAGAGGAGGTGAATACGATGGTCTGATCAATGCATTTTATCGAGAACATGGCATTATTCATCAAACCACCACTCCATATTCACAATAATCTAATGGCGTTGCAGAACACAGAAACCAAACTCTTAAAGAGATGATGAACGCTATGCTCCAAGAATCTGGTACACCCCATAATCAGTGGAAGGAAGCTTTGCTGACATCGAACTATATTTTGAATAAAATACCACACAAAGCTACGGACAAAACACCTCATGAGCTTAGAAAAGGTAATGTACCTTCGTAAAAATACCTCAAAGTATGGGGGTGTCTTGCGAAAGTTTCGGTACCACCTCTTAAAAAGGCCAATGTAGGTATGAAAATCGTGGATTGTATTTTGCTCGGTTATTCACACAATAGTAGTGCTTATCATTTTTGGTATGGAAGTCAGATATATTTGATATCAACAAAAATACGATAATAGAATCTCGAAATACTTCATTTTTCAAAGATATTTTCGTGTGTAAACCAATTCAATTAGACAAGTACTTCTGGTACAAGCGTACCAGATCCTGAGCTAATCATCAAACTTCGCAGAAGTAAACGTGCCCGGTAAGAAAAATCTTTTGGTGATGATTTTCTGATGGTACTACTTTTGGAGAATAAACCTCGGTCTTATGCCGAAGCAATGTCCACATATGACTCTGCCTTCTGGAAAGAAGCTATCAGTGGTGAGATGAACTCTATCCTCCAAAATCATACTTATGAAATCACTGACTTGCCATAAGGGTTCAAAGCACACGGTAGTAAATGGATTCTTAAAACAGAATTGAAAACCGATGGTTCTATCAATAAATATAAAGCCCGCCTCGTGGTACAAGGTTTCCAACAAAAAGAAGGCTTAGATTTCTTTGACACCTATTCTATGGTGACAAGAATCACTTCGATACATTTATTAGTCCGTATTGCCACTTCATGTGATCTTGAAATACATCAGATGGATGTCAAAACTGCTTTTCTATATTGATATTTAGAAGAAGAGATTTATATGAAGCAATCTGGAGGATTTGTTGCTCCAGGACATGAACATAAAGTTTGTCATCTAGTCAAAAAATTGTACGGGTTTAAGGAAGCATCAAAACAATGACATGAAAATTTGACAAAGTTATGATGACAAATGGGTTTCAAAGCAATGAATGTGATAAGTGCATATATATTAAACAAACTGATAATGCTTATATTTTGTTGTGTCTCTAGGCAGATGACATGCTCATTCTCGGTAGCCCAAAGACATAATCCAACAAATTAAAGCATGCTAAGTTGTCAGTTTGACATGTAAGACATGGGTCTCGCAAGTGTCATTCTTGAGATTAAGCACACACGTACCTCTAATGGATACACTTTGTCACAAACTCATTACGTTGAACAACTTCTGCAACATTTTAAGCGTTACACAAATGGTACCACAAAAACTTATGTGGACCCTCATCTTCACCTAACCAAAAATTCGGGTGAATCAGTCTCACAAATTGAGTATGCAGATGGCATCGGTAGTCTCATGTTTTTGACTAATTGTACTAGACCAGATTTAGCACATGTTGTCAATGTGTTGAGTCGTTCTACTAGTAATCCCGGTTATACACACTGGAATGGCATAACGAGAGTATTAGATTATTTACAGTATTCTAAAAGTTATAGCTTGCACTACGCTTAAGAACCATCTGTGCTGGAAGGATAAAGTGATGCAAACTGGATTTTTGATTCAAAAAACTCCAAATCCACTAGCAGATATATCTTTACATTATGCGGCGCTTCAGTATCCTGGAAATCTTCTAAACAAACTCTGTTGGCTCGATCAACCATGGAATCAGAGTTTATTGCTCTAGACAAAGCTGTAGAAGAAGCAGAATAGCTACACAATTTCTTAGAAGACATTCCTATGCTGTGAAAACCATTCCCTGCTATTAGAGTACATTGTGATAGCTAATTGGCCATTGCCTGAGCACACAATAATCTATATAATGGTAAATCTCATCACATTCATCGATGACACAAAAACATCAAACATTTGGTCTCGAGGTTTGTGGTCAAAATCAATTACATTAAGTCTGCTAATAACTGAGCGGATCCATTCACTAAAGGCCTAACAAGAGACCAAGTGCTCAAATCGTCTAATGGAGTGAGTTTAAAACTTGTTGCAATGACAAATTTATGACGAATACCCAACTTATACAACTGGTGATCCCAAACGATAGGTTCAATGGGACATATAAGTCAAATAAATTGTTAACAAAGCACGACACTACCATTGCTAACGACAATCGTCGTGCCAAGAAATACAAATTCAAGGTTAAGCAATGCTTTTAATGATCAAATAGCTTTGACATATCAGTGAAGTTGCAAATACTACTTCTTAAAACAAAGCTATTACATGAATCACCTAGTGAGTGTGAAATACAACCATTTCTAGAAGAATTTATCTAGGAAAATTTCTCTAAATTCACTCATGAACATACCATGCAAGTTCAATGCCACAATGAACAAAATAGAGAACGTCCTACTCTACTAGAAATAACACTGCATTATAATTGTTGTCTCGGTTTACATAAAAATCTAGAAAGATCAAGACATCATGTTCATTTTTTGGCCAAGTAAGCTCGACAGATATTAACTATGCCTGGTTCAAAGTTGAAAAAATACTATCAGCTCAAACACAGTGTTTTTTCGTCTATACTCTCGTCAATTTTTTTTTACCATGTTTATCGAGTTATTTTTTTCTTTCGCGTCTACATATTTCATCGCTTCTTTCTTTAATGCGTTGTATTTCTATTTATGTGGGGGATTTTCGAAACTTTTGAAATAAGAAATAGATGTCATAATGTTATTGCAATTACTATGGCTCTTACAAATTTGTAACTCCAAAAAAAATTTTCCATTAAAGAGAATTATCTCATAATAATGTGAAATAATTGAAAAGATTTGTCATTCATGGTTCTCTTGACTCTATATATCTAGTCTTGATCTCTTGATCAAAAAGACTTACTCACTCAATTTATTTTCCTCTCTTACATAGTAATTTTTCTCAAGAGATAATAGAGTAGGGTTTTAGTTTGTAGATTTTTAGAAAAGAGTGAAACTTTTATGGTATTATAGTGATTGTATCATGGAGTTCAAATGCTCTGTTTTACTACTTTAGCGTGGGAACTCTTTTGAATTCAGGAGAAAGAGTTAGTTCTTGACTTACTTTATGTTTTTGCAATTTCAAAAAAAAATTTCTACTAAATTGTTCTTAAATTTATTGAATGATTTTGATTTTATTATTATGTGATTTAATTAATTATTAATTTTATATATGAGTTTTACTGATCATGTATAGAGGTAGACAATAAAATATATATAGCAATATGTTGTGCGAGGTGAGTAGCAATAGGCGGTGAAGGGTGCATTGTTATAGGAGGAGCAATGTGAATGGCGATAGGTGGTGAGACGTGTGTAACAACAGGCGGTGCAACGTGTGTAAAGATAGACCGTGCAATGTGCGTAGCGATAAGACGTGTGTAGAGATAGGTCGTGCAGCATGCGTAGAGATAGGCCGTGTGACGTGTGTAGCTATAGGTCGTACAATGTGTGTAGCTATAAAACTCACAATGTGGAAAGCTATAGGCCGTGTGATGTGCATAGAAATAAATCGTTCAACGTGCGTGACAATCTGTTCTTCGCCGCAAGTAGGCAAAGGCGGTTACTAAATTTTTTTCTGTAGCCAATACATATGGAATAAGATCCTTTTTTAATCAATGACTTATCTGTTTCTAGCTTTTTGGTTGTTTGCCTTAGATTCCCTCGAGTTCCTTTTCCTGTTTGGATACTAGACGTTATTTTCACAAACTTGTAGATTTTCCGTTAGCATCTTTGGATAAATCCCATAAATCTTGAGATATTTCATTTTCTTTGAGAATTTCGTTGCTTGGACGAGATCTATCTTTCTGTTGGTTGTGGGCCTTGTGCCGAGTTAACCTATGTTTCTTGTGTTTACTACGTTTTTTTGTTACAGGAGAAGCGCAATTAGACTATTGGATAAAGGGAACGAAGTCCAGCTCGGCGACAAGATTTGTTTGAAATCAGTAAATTTTGATTTTCTGAGATATTTTTTGGTTAATTGAGATATGCATTTGTTTGGAGGGATCAAAAATCATCATTTCTTAGGGTTTGGTGATTGGAGATTATGAAGCTGAGCAGACCTATAGCACTGTGGTGTATAGCTCGGTGAATGTGTAACTTGGTGGATGTTTAGCTTGGCAGATGTGTTGCTCGATGGGCTTTTAGCTTACCGGATGTGTAGGTTTGTGGACGTGTATGTTGGTAGACGTTTAGGTCGGCAGACATGTAGCTAAGCGAACATTTAGCTCGTCAGATGTGTAGCATGCCAGATTTGTAGCTTGGCAGTGTGTGGAAAGACTTGGTCTTGGTAGGGTTTAGATTTGGAGAAATTGGCATATCTTTGGTGAATTTGGTTTTCGCAAAATCTTGGAATTTTTTCCTTAACAAAGTCGACATTTGGTTTTTTACATCCTTGGCAAGACTATCATGTTTGTGTTGCTTACACGTTTGTGGCGAAGTTTAGCAAGTTAGAGTTCAACACATTTGGGGTAGAGCTCAGCGCGACATGATGTCAGAGGTCAAGGGTGGTTGTAGATTTGCATCTTCCTCTTCTTTAGATAGTTCATCACTTAGCCTTGGTATTTTGAGTTTTGTTTTTGTAGAAAGTTGTCGTACGTGAGGAAGTAGATGACTTAAAATTGGTTTGGTGTTGAGAAGCTTGTTTCTTTGAGGACTTGGATTTGACATAGGCAAGTTTCAAGGATTAATCTTCGGTGAGTTTTTTTATTTTTCTTAAAGAGACCTTAGTCTGAGTTTGACGAACTTGGTGTTTGTGTTTAGTAAGTTTAAAATTTGTTCCCTAACATGGTCGTCTCCTCTTGTTACATAGCTCGACATTTTTCTAAGAAAAGTGTATTGCGACTTTTTTAAGCTTGACATACAACTTATCATTTAGGTGGTGCATAGCTCAGTATACCGTGGCATGTAGCTCGGCATATTAGTGGCATGTAGCTCGTCACATCTTGGCATGTAGCCTGACATTAGTGGCGTGTTTAGAAATCGTATATGAAGTAGCCAGTTGTTCTTAGTTTTGTCGTGAGCTCGGCGTGGCACTACTTTGTTCGAGCTTAAAAATAGTTCACAAGGTACGTGAGATAAGCAAGAACAACAACCTAGAAAAGGACCGCAATCTAGGAAAGGACCACGAGCAAAGCAAGGTGATGGAGCACAAGTTTAACACTCGCACTTACTAACCACACAAGTTTACAGTGTATTTGTAGCAGTAAATGATCAATCCACAAGGATTGGGGTCTATTGGTTGTTCGTTGGGAACATAATCCTTCACCACATTTCTTGCAAAATTTTCCAATTTGATCCGACTTAGTAATTTTCATGTCGACAATTTTACCATGGATACTTAAAAGTTCTTGCCAATTCAATTGGCGAGGTTCTTCATGTAGATTTTGATCCAAATCGTTCACAACTCTTGTGAATATGTATGTAAGAGTCAAAATTTTATATGATGCGAGCCATCCTATAAATTGATAACTTTAGATATTGAATTTGAAAGTGTTAGAAAATGGTGTAACACGTGCATGTCTTTAAATCATGATCAAACTAGATGTTCGGCTCCTTCAAAGGCGATGAACCAAAGCACTCAAAACTACCGGCAGTTTTTTTGGTTCAAAATCCAAAAATTGTTAGACTTAGATACTCATGGATCTTGTTTGAATAAAAATATAAATGGAAAGGAAAAGCAAAAGAATCAATGACTTTGGCTACGACAATGGATTATCCAGTCTCAGGTCATTGAGTTGGACTCAGGCTGCTGTGGACTTTGGCATCTTATTGGGTTGAGTAGATTCGTGAATACACTCGACTGTTTTAGTGGAAAGTCATTTTAAACCATGGTTGTATCTTTTCTCGTATGAAAACGAAGCAATAAAATTAGCACAAGTTTCTAATCATCGAAATTCCATCGAATCAATCAGAAACCCTATCTCCATTTCTTCTTCTTCTTTTTTGATTCCCTGCAACTTTTCTTCTTCTCTTTCTCTTTTTTTGTGTGTCTCCCTTGTGTTCAGCAAGAGATCTCATTCAGTTTTTTAGTCATTTATTTCTAACAGTCAAATTAATTTTCATGCGTTTAAGGCCTAAAATATAACTAGGATTTGTAAAATTTTGTTGCTTTTCAGTGTATCTATAGTTTATATGTTCGAAACTGAAGTGGGTTAGTTTCTTTTCTGATTTTTTGAGGTTTTGAGGGAATTTAGGGTTAAAGAACGTTTGGTTTGAATTTTAAACACCAAGTGTTCAATAAAATGATTGAACCAAAGAAACGAGCATTTTTTCAAAGTATATGGAGGTTATTTGGATAATGTGAAGGGATGAACTAATGCTCTCAATAATGGTGACGAGTTGTGGCTATTGTATCTGGTAGTTTATGTAGGTTTATCTATAAATATTTATTGGTTTATTTTTATTTCTTGTAGGTTTATAGTTATCATATGTAGGTTTGTTATCTTAGTATTGTATGTAGATTTTTATCATGCATATTTTGTACGTTTATGGTTATTGTATATAGGTTTGTTATCTTAATAGTGTATGTAGGTTTATATCATGATTGGCTATTTTGGAAGTATTTCAGAGCTCACCCACAAAGGATTTATGAAGATCGAGCAAAAGCTAGACAATGCTGAAAATACTAAATCTCGTGTTCTTTCATATCTCCAAATGCAAAGAAGACAATAGAAGAGCTTAAAAGCAAACTTGAAAATGTCAAAAAGTCTTAAAAACCTGCTATTGACATCAAAGAAACTGTGCAGCAGGGTGAAGAAAGCTACAACCTTAAACCAACTAAACAAAAGCTGCGCAGAGCTTTGATTCTATCTAGTAGTCTATGCAAGTTTATCTATCAACTCTTGTAGGTTTGTTTTTTTTTTTCAAAGTTTTGTAGGCTTATCGTTATTATATGTAGATTTGCTATACGAGTTGTGTATGTAGGTTCATTGTGACCAAACAACATGTGACTTTTCATTGCTTTTGTTTAATCAAAACAGGCAAATTAACCTACAAATGAAACAAATTTATGGATCAACTCTTGAGTATAAATCAACCAGTTTAAAACATAAAATTACAAAACATACTAATTAAACCTACAAAACATGAGAATTAGACCTACGAAACTAAATATACATTAAAGTATACTTTAACAATTCTCAACTCTAGATGTAAGAAGTGTTGACATTGAACTTGAATATCATAGTGATAGTTAGAAGAGAACAATTATATTTCTAATTCTATGTGTAATAAGATAAAAAAAATCCTACAACAAAATCAAGAGAAACCAATTTTTATGGCATATGATATACGTACATAAAGATCTTAAAACTTACAATGCAATTACTTTAAATTGACAAAGCAACCAAAACAAACCTTGTGGGAAACCTATATATATTAGGAGGTAAAACAAAAACAAATAAAGATATCTTACAATGATAAACATACACTTACTAAAAGCAAAACTACAAAACTAGACAAAAAGCTTTATAATGAATGCAAATAAAAACCTACACAATTACTGTTTGTGTGTTCCATGCTGCGAACTGAAAAATAGACCTCCAACAAAGGCGCTTAAAACCTTACAATGAGCAAACACTAAATCAACAAAGCATGCAAATAAATCTAAATTACAGGATCAGTAAGCCCATAACGAAGAAGTAGAAAGACCTAAATTTTAAACCTATACCGAATAAAGATATCTTACAAAGAGAAGCTTACATAATGCTAAAAAAACCCTATAAACAAGAGAATTATGTCGACAATGAACAAAAAACAAACCTACAAAATAAATGTATTAAGAGTTGAAGACGACCAATGGAAAATAAACCTACAATGGTGTCCTTAAAAAGCATACGACATAGAATCTTTAAAACTCAAACGCACGACTAAAAATATGTTACACAAGAGAATAATGTTGAAAGAGAAGAAATAATAAACCAATAATACATGAGAGATAAACTTAGAAAAAGGATACCTTGCAAAGATAACTAAACTGACTAGGAAAGTGAACACAAACCTATAAAATGAATGTGTTTAAAGTTTTGAACAAGAAATGTAAAATAAACATACATTGAAGGCCTTAAAAACCTACAACGAAGAAACATTAAATAGACAACGTATACAAAAGAACCTACAAAACAAGGTTAACTAAGTCAAGAAAGTAAAACTTGTAAATTTGGGTAAATCTACAAAAATATATAATAAATTGGCATAAAACGCTATGTAAACCAACATTAAAAGGAGAAGTAAGTTGATAACGAAGAAGATGCAAACCTACAACACTAATCCTGAAGTAAACTCTAATGTTACGGAATAATTTATGAATGGCAGATTCGTAAATATATACTTCTTTTCAACAGAAATAAGAGAAAATGAGTATTATAAAATCCTGAAAAATTAGATTAGTAATATTGATATTTCTGGACTAAATAAATAATAACACTATTTTTCTAGATTATTTAGTAATCAACCCATGCATAAATTCAAACAAGGTTAGTTTATTTCAATTATTTTGTTTATAACTTAAATAATTACTTATGTCATATAAGATCACAATTAATTATATTTTGGTGGTAAGTTAGTTATAATTGTATCATATTTTGTGGTATTATAATATAAAAACTGGAAAAGTGATAAAATAAAATACAAACTTGTTGTTGATAATTTTGAAGGAAATTTTCTTGTTAAAAGATATTCCTTAGAGATAGCTTAAAGTATAAGTTATCTTAGGATTAGAAAAATAGTTGTTATATTTAGGAGTTATCTAAATATAATCATAGTTCTTTTTCTTATTGTATTTTATTTTAGTGTGTCTATATATTGATGTCAAAGTTGTGACATTAATCTAAGAGAGACAAATACATTGTTAAGGGTTTTTGGTTTTGAGCTATTTTCCAAAGCTTTTAATATAAAGAAGTGTTGTTCTTATTTGTCTTTAAGATTGCAATTGTCTCATTAAACTATATTTGGTATCAGAGCATTATAGTTTACTACGAGGACACCGAGAATTGTGTTGCACGTTGTGGTGTTCATCGAGTTAGGAGATTGAGAAGTCATGAGTGAATTGGTTGAATCAAAACCAAAGGACGAAGGAGTATCTTCGTCGTCTATACAATATTTGATGTTAACGGTTACAAACTATACAATTTGGTCAATGAGAATGAAGGTCTTATTTGAGGTGCATAGAGCTTGGGATGCTATTGAAACAGGAACAGAAAGTGAGAAAGATAGCATGGCAAAAACACTTCTATTTCAATCGATACCGGAATCCCTAATTTTACAAGTTGGTGATTTGAAAACACCGAAGGAAATTTGGGAAGCAATTAAGTCTAAACATGTTTGAGCCGAGAGGGTTAAAGAGGCTAGGCTAGCTACCTTAATGGCGAAATTTGAGAGACTGAAGATAAAGGAGACCGATACAATAGATAGTTTGGTTGGAAAGCTGTCAGAAATTACCTCTAAAACAGGTGCCCTATGTGAGGCCATTGTAGAATTGAAAGTTGTGATGAAGTTCCTAAATAGTTTACCTAGGAAAAAGTACATCACAATCATAGCTGCTCTTGAACAAGTCCTAGACTTAATGAAAACAAGCTTTGAGGACATCGTAGGAAGGTTAAAAGCTTATGAAGAAAGGATTAGGGAGGAAGAAGAACAGCTTGAACATGATGAGGGAAAGTTGATGTATATGGATCAGCAAGATGATAATGGTTATGGACGTGGTAGAGGGAAAGTTAGCCGCGGACGAGGAAGAGGTAGATGTCAAGGCCAAGGTAGTAACAATGGAGAAAAGAGAAAGGAATTTTCTCAAGTTATTTGTTATCGATGTGATAAGAAAGGACACTTTGCTAGTAAGTGTCCCGATCGTTTGCTTAAACTTCAAGAAGCTTATGAGAATGATAATGATGAGGAGGAAGAGACTCAAGATAGTGATGAGTTAATCATGCATGAAGTAGTGTTGGTAAACGAGAAAAAGGTTGAGCCAAAGAAGTTTGAAAAAAACAATGAAAAGATATGGTACTTAGATAACAAAGCTGGTAACCATATGTTGGGTTTAAAAGATTTCTTCTCTACCCTTGATGAGATAATCTCGGAAAAAGTAAGGTTTGGAGATGATTCCCGGATTGATATTAGAGGAAGAGGTTCGATAAATTTCCTATGTACTAATGGAGGGAAGAAGTCTTAAATAACGTGTAATACATACCAGGTTTGAAAAGCAATATAGTTATTCTTGGACAAACTACAGAATCGGGTTATGAGATTAAAATTAAAAGAGAATATCTACATCTTTATGATCGAGAAGGAAAGATGTTGATAGAAGGTTTAAGATCAAGGAACCGAGTCTACAAAGTTCACATGGAGGTCAATGTGGAAAATTGTTTACAAATCGAATCGTGTGATGAGACAACTATATGGCATGCTAGACTTGGACATGTTGGTAAAGGTACTATGAAAACAATGATGATGAAGGGTTTAGGGAGGGATTCTGAAATTCATAATTGAGAAAGAACAATGTTCTTTTTGTTTACTTGGTAAACAAGCTAGAAATCCTTTCCGAAAGCTACATTGTTTCGAGCACAAAAGGTATTAAATTTGATTCATGGTGATTTGTGTGGACACTTGACACCTCCCACCCCAGCAAATAACAAGTATATTTTCGTTCTTATTGATGATCACTCTCAGTTTATGTGAAATTCTCTTGAAAGAAAAAGGAGAAGCTTTTGAGAAATTCAAGTATTTTAAGTCTCTTGTTGAGAAAGAAACCGGATTTAATATTAAGATTTTAAGAACATATAGAGGAGGGGAGTTCATGTCACATAAATTCAAATTATTTTGTGACAAAACCGGAGTTCAAAGAAACACGACAGCTCTGTATACTCCTTAATAAAATGGAGTTGTTGAGAAAAGAAATTGTACTTTGATGGAGATGACTCGAAGTACGTTGAAACACATGAATCTACTGAGATTCCTATAGGGAGAGGCTGTGAGACATGCTACATATCTCATAAATATGATATCTAAACGAGGTTTGAAAGATCAAACTCTATATGAAGCTTACAAAGGAAGAAAACAGAGACTACAACATCTAAGAATATTCGGTTGTTTAGGGTATGCTAAAATAGAAATTCCTCATCTTAATAAGTTAGATGATCGCTCTCGGATGTTGGTACACTTAGGGATAGAGCTCGGGACAAAAGTCTAACGATTGTATGATCCTACAAACCGAAAGATAGTTGTTAGTCGTGATGTTGTTTTTGATTAAAACAGAAGTTGGACGTGGAATGAATCAGAACCAAAGGAGAGTTATGTAGCTCAATATGTGATAATAAGTGAAGACTTCATGACAAGAAACGAGCTCACTAATGAAGAGATCATCGAAGAGGAGGAAGAAAGTATAACCAAGGAAAATCAAGGGTTATCTCTTCGAAGATCTTCTAGGGAAACAAAGAAGCCTACGATTCTTCTGTTGCTTGTTAATGAAGAACCCTATGATTTTTTAAGAAGCAAGTAAGTCACAAATATGGATTGATGCTTGTAAAGAGGAACTAAAATCGATCCGAGAGAATGAGACTTGGACTCTTGTTGATCTACCATATGGAGTAAAGCCAATAGGGTTAAAATGGATTTTCAAGGTAAAACGAAATTTGGATGGTAACATAAATAAGCACAAGGCTAGACTAGTTGCAAAAGGCTATGGTAAAAAATATGGTATCGATTTCGAAGAAGTATTTGCACCGGTTGCTAGAATCGAGACTATAAGGTTTATCATTGCCTTAGCAGCTACAAATGTGTGGGAAATACATCATCTTGATGTTAAGATAGCATTCTTGCATGGAGAGTTGAAGGAAGAAGTCTATGTCACACAACCGGAAGGTTTTGTGATCAAAATAAAGAAAGAAAAGTCTACAAGTTGAGTAAAGCTCTTTATGGGTTAAAGCAACCTCCAAGGGCATGTAATCACAAGCTGAATCAAATTCTTAAAAATGCACAAATTCACTAGATTTACGAAGGAGGCCTTGTTGTACCGAAAAGAAGTTAAAAGACGATTCCAAGTTGTTGCCGTATATGTGGACCATTTATCAGTAACAGGTTCAAGTCAAGATATAATCAACGAGTTTAAAAGAGGTATGTCTAGTAAATTTGAGATGACTGATCTTGGTAAGTTGACGTATTATATAGGAATAAAAGTTATACAAGAAGAAGGATGAATAAATTTTAGACAAGAAAGATATGCCAAGAAAATACTAGAAGAAGCCGGAATGAACGATTTTAATGTTTGTCACAAACCCATGGAATCTGGTTCTAAGTTCTCTCAAGAAGAGAAAAGTATCCATGAGAAAGAGTATCGGAAACTCATTGGTTGTTTAAGGTACTTGATTCATACATGACAGAATATTGCCTTTAGTGTTGGAGTGTTGAGTAGGTATATGCAATACCCTATAGAGTCTCATGGTGTGGCACGAAAGAAGATTCTAAGATATGTTCAAGGAACATTAACCCACAGACTTAGGTTTCTTCGAGGCAAGAAAGAAGGTTTGGTTGGTTATAGTGATGCTAGCTACAATGTTGATTTGAATGGTGAGAAAAGTACAACCGGACATATTTTCTACTACAATGGATGTCCAATAAGTTATTGTTCTCAAAAACAAGAAACTGTAGCCTTTTCATCATGTGAAGTCGAGATTATGGCAGCAACCGAGGCAGCAAAACAAGCCATATGGCTCCAAGAACTACTAAGTGAAATAATGGATAAAGAGAGTAAAAAGATTCGGATTATGATAGATAATAATTCAGCCATCTCGCTTACTAAGAATCCGGTTTTCCATCGTCGGAGTAAACATATTCACAAGAGGTTTCACTTCATTAGGTAATGTGTAAGCAATGAACTAATCAAAGTGGAACATGTTCCCGAAAATGAACAAAATGCGGATATTCTTACCAAAGCTTTGGGTCAGAACAAGTTCAAAGAAATGAGGGAGCTCATAAGAATTCAAGAGATCAAGAGTGAAGACCGAATCAAGTTTAAGGGGGAGAATGTTGTTAATAAGCTTGAAGGAAATCTTCTTGTTGAAAGATAATCCTTAGAGATAGCTTAAAGTGTAAGTTATCTTAGGATTAGGAAAATAGTTGTTATATTTAGGAGTTATCTAAATATAATCATAGTTCTTTTTCTTATTGTATTTTGTTTTAGTGTGTCTATATTTGATGTCAAAGTTGTGACATTAATCTAAGAGAGACAAATACATTGTTAAGATTTTTTGGTTTTGAGCTATTTTTCAAAGCTTTTAATATAAAGAAGTGTTGTTCTTATTTATCTTAAAAATTGCAATTGTCTCATTAAACTATAAAACTTTCACATACTTAAATACGAACTTAAATATATGCTAAATTGAACGACAAATATTGTTCTATTGTTCTTTCAAAAATTGTAACCTGTTTTGAGCAACAATTGTTCCTTTTACATTTTATGTTTTGTATTGTAACCTTATTTTATCATCATGGCTCAAAAATTGAAGGGATGTTAAACAAATTGGATGATAAGATGCTGGTTAGTGACGGGCTTCCATATAATATGTGTCGATGCAATATAATTTCTGAGTTGCTTTGTTGGTGATGAAAAGTCTTACAATAACAGTCAGACAACAAATAGAACATATATGAATAAGATAATGATTATCTTTTTCATATCATATGGTTTATAAAACTCAAAAGAAAATTTGCAAACCACTAACAAAAGGTGAAAACAATAACTCAATGCACAGTTTGAAATACAAAACCATCATAAAGTGACATAGTTCATGCCAAAATATGCCAAAATAAAGAAACTCTATAATAAATATCTATTTTACTCTGATATATTTTTATATTTAAATCTATAAAAAATATTCTAAATATATTATATTTTTAATTTATTACTAATATTTAATTATTTCTAAAAATTTGTAACATAATTCTGTTTATTTTATTCTTTTAAATTTTTATATTTTTGGAGTTTAGTTCACTATTTTTGAATTTTGTACTGTTTAATCTATAAAAATTTTATTGTTCTGAAACAAGTATGCGTCTAGTTTTCATATTTTTGGAGTTTAGTTTTGTCTCCTGTTTCTCATATCTTGATTTATAATATTATTATTTATAATATTTAAAATTTAATTATTCTTTAGAAGTTTAATTAACTATTTAATTTTTGATTATTATTTAGATATTGATTTATAAGAAATTAAAAAACTGTTTTGTAAAAAAAAAATTTCACCAATAAAATAAATGAAAAATAGCATTTTACTATTTTTGAAAAAAATAGAGATGGATTAGAGAAAAATTCTATTTTATAATAATATTTAGAGATAAGTATAGAGTTGGGTTGAATGTGCTATAAGAAAGAATCATAACACGAACCAAACGAAAAGAAACACAACTAAAAACGCAATTAGATCCACGCACAAACTCCGTGCTACCAGGAAAAGGAAAAAGTTGCGTAATTCTTGGCCTTCCTAAATTCAATACTAGTTCAGCTTATAAGTACACAAAATCTATTCTCCAGATAAAGAACATGAAGTTATGAAGCTCTGCCTGGAGAATGACGATCACCTTGTCCTCCATTGCCAAAGAAGAGACTGAAGTGGTAATCGAAGAAGAACAGGAAAAGTCAAATGGAAGAAGAAGTCGAGTAAAAACGAAGAAAATCGTATAGAGGACAAGAGACCTCTAGGGGCAAGGATGAATGAATCGAATAAAAAAATCCTTGAATCTTTAATAATTTGGGATAACGGATAATAGTAAACGGACATTTTAGTGCCCAATTGACAGAGTTAATTAAATAGAAGTAAACGTTTACTAATTTAGGCTTAAAATTGGCAAATTAACAACAAAAAAATCTATCAAATGTGTAAATTCGTATTTAGTTTGGCAAATTTGAAATAATTTTATTTGACCATTATCCCTATAAAAATAATAAACGGACATTGTACTGCCCAACAAACAGTTAATTTAACAGAAGTACACATTTACTAATTTAGGTTTTAAATTGGCAAATCAACAAAAAAACTTGTATTTAATTTAGCAAATATGTAAGTTCATATTTAATCTACTAATGTGAACAAGTTGCTCATTAATAGTGGTTACTTTATAAATTTTTATGCACCGGGACTCGATCTTTCCCTTATACAAATGGAAAAAAAGGATTTCAAATTATGAGATTTGGCTATAGATTAGATTTCGTCGATCTAATTGTTGATAAAAAATACATTATATCACGGAGATGCGAAAATTTACTGAATAATCATACTCAAAATTTATATTCAGAATATTTTTGACTTAATTTTGCATTTAGTTTATACATGTATTAATTTTTAATTTATGGTTTTTATTCAATGAATAGAACTAATATATAATATAATATTAAAAAAATTTCAACTAGATCGACATGTCTGATCTATACCCCAACTTCATCTATAAAATTTATACTTTTAACTTTAAATATAGTGGGACAGAGTCACGAAATACATGAATTATTAGTTTGAGCATTTAACAATCAGATAAAAAATCTAAAAATGATATAAATTATTTAAAAATATCATCTAAATTCTGTTTAAAATATGCCAGGAACTCTGTTTCGAGATTTTATATTTCACAAAGATACATTGTGTGAGAAAAAAGAAATGATTTCCCGCCGGCCAGGATCAGAAAATTTTGACAACATAGAAAAAATGTTGTTGATGATGATAAGATCCTACTGTGGCTTAGGAAGATCCAGGAACGAGATCAAGTGATTGCAACAACTTTAGAACGCAAGGAAATCCGAAGAGACAGACCTCGGATGTTATTGACGAGATAAATCGCAAGAGTATTCGGAATCGAATGAAAACTTAGCAGCGGATAGATGAAGAGTCGATGAGTCTTGTGGTTAGTTTTCAGCAAATTTCGACGAGTGATGATGAAGATACGATGGAGAATATGAACAGACACTGTGACAGT
Organism: Lepidium sativum; assembly: GCA_023374145.1. Taxonomy (NCBI): domain Eukaryota; kingdom Viridiplantae; phylum Streptophyta; class Magnoliopsida; order Brassicales; family Brassicaceae; genus Lepidium; species Lepidium sativum. Next base: position 50,618 of record JAKUCM010007294.1, on the reverse strand, counting down.
TTTGTGGATTGAATTGAACTATCAAGAGTGGTGAGAAAGCTCTTGATCTTCAATCTTGTAGACCATTTGGATATGACACACCAAATAGATAACAAGTTCGAGGATTTTACGCCTCAGAGATCAAACAAATTTGAAAGGGGGTTTTTGATTAAAATGTTTGATGAAATGAAAGGAACTAGGGTTCAGCATACTTATAGAAAACCAGCCACGAAATGGGCCTTTGAAATGAGTGGGCCTAAAGTACAAATGCCCAAAAGTTAAAATAAAAGACTAAATAAGTTCACTTAAAGTCTTAGTCGAAAATAGTCTTCCCTTTCCCTTTCTAAGCATGTTGTCAATGAGGCAGATGTATAGTGTGTATTGACAAACCTCATTAAAAACCTTGGTCTAGAAAACCCATTGGGATAAAACTAGACACAAGGAAAAGAGTGCAAGAATACACACCTCTCATTGACAACCCTTAGTCGGCTTGAATCAAAACCAGTGTGGTTTGATTAGCCATAAGACTGGTTGCTCTCAGCTTGTATTAGCAATGTGCCAACAGCCTGTTCGAGTAGTCTAGCCTTAGATCGAGTAATTGGTCCAATCGGTACATCCAAAGCTTGTTGAACTCCTTCAGCTCCGAGCTCCATAGTATCTTCTTGTCCAGGTGCTTGTTGCTGGTCCATGATCATATCATCCCCTCCTTCTTGAAAAGGATTTGACCTCAAATGCAGATCACCTACAATGAAAGGAGCCAAGCTAGCAACATTAAAACTACTACTCACGGTATACTTACATTGGAGATCCAACTGATAGGCATTGTTGTTGATCTTCTTGACAATCTTGAAAGGACCATCCATTCTAGGCATCAGCTTCGATTTTCTCTCATTTGGAAACCTATCTTTCCTCAGGTGTATCCAAACAAGATCACCTTCCTTGAAGAGCACCTCCTTGCGGCTTTTATTAGCTTGCGCAGCATATTTCTTTGTTTTCTCCTCTATGTTGGTTCTGGCTTGCTCATGAAGCTTCTTGACAAATTCAGCTTTCTTTTGTCCATCCATGCTAAGTCTCTCACTCAAAGGTAAAGGCATTAGATCCAAAGGAGAGATAGGATTAGACCCATAAACAAGTTGAAATGGAGAAAACTTAGAGACTGAATGCACAGAATGATTATATGCAAACTCAACATGTGGCAAACAATCCTCCCAAGTCTTAAGGTTTCGCTTAACTAGAGCCCTAAGGAGAGTAGACAAGGTTCTATTAACTACTTCAGTTTGACCATCTGTTTGGGGATGACAAGTAGTAGAGAACATCAGTTTGGTACCTAGCTTAGACAAAAGAGTTTTCCAAAAATAACTAAGAAACTTTGCATCACGATCTGAAACTATCGTCTTAGGCATACCATGTAGTCGGATTATCTCTCTAAAGAACAAGCTAGCAACATTAACAGCATCGTCAGTTTTGTGACAAGGAATAAAATATGCCATTTTAGAAAAACGGTCTACGACAACAAAGATTGAATCTCGTCCATGTCTAGTCCTAGGCAATCCTACAACAAAATCCATAGAAATGTCATGCCAAGGATGCAAAGGAATAGGGAGAGGAATATACAGACCGTGAGGTTGTGCTTTGGCCTTAGCCATTTTACATGTTGGACACCTAGCACAATACCTTTCGACATCACGTCTCATATGTGGCCAATGGAAGTGTTCTTGCATGATCTGCATTGTCTTAGCCACTCCAAAATGTCCCATTAAGCCTCCAGCATGAGCTTACTTAACAAACAAATCTCTCAAAGAAGAATTAGGCACTCTCTCTCTCTCATCATAGAATAAAAAACCCTCGTGCCTATAGTATTTGCCAACTGTAAACTTCTCACATGCAGCAAAAGTCTCCTTAAAGTCATAATCATTAGCATAGAGAGACTTGATATGTTCAAAACCCAGCAACTTAACCTCAAGAGTAGCAAGTAAGGTGTACCTTCTGGATAATGCATCAGCCACAACATTTTCTTTACCTTTCTTGTACTTGATGACATATGGAAATGTCTCAATGAACTCAACCCACTTAGCATGTCTCTTGTTAAGTTTCTGCTGACCTTTAAGATGCTTCAAGGACTCATGATCAATGTGTATTACAAACTCTTTAGGCCAAAGATAGTGCTGCCATGTTTGGAGAGACCTCACAAGAGCATATAGCTCCTTGTCATATGTTGGATAGTTGAGAGTGGCTCCTCCAAGCTTCTCACTGAAATATGCTATTGGTCTTTTCTCCTGCATAAGAACAGCCCCAATTCCTACACCTGAAGCATCACACTCAATTTCAAATGTCTTGGTAAAATCTGGAAGAGATAAAATAGGAGCATGAGTAAGCGTCTCTTTTAAAGTCTGAAAGGCTTCCTCTTGTGGAGAGTCCCATCTAAATCCCACATCCTTTTTGATTACTTCAGTAATAGGTGCAGCCAAGGTGCTAAAGTTCTTTACAAACCGCCTATAAAACCCAGCTAGTCCATGGAAGCTGCGGACTTCACTAACTTTTTTAGGACGCGGCCATTCCTTGATTGCTTTGATCTTCTCTTCATCCACTCTAACTCCATCTGCACTCACAACAAAACCTAGAAAGAAAAGGTTATCCATTCCAAAGGTACATTTCTTTAAGTTAGCATAGAGTTTTTCTTTCCTAAGCACATCTAAAACCATCTTAATGTGTTCCACGTGTTCTTCTAAACTCTTGCTAAACACCAGAATGTCATCAAAGTATACCACTACAAAAACGCCTATAAATGCTCTTAGTATATGATTCATTAACCTCATGAATGTGCTAGGAGCGTTGGTAAGACCAAATGGCATAACTAACCACTCATATAGACCTTGTTTCGTTTTAAATGCAGTTTTCCACTCATCACCTTCTTTCATTCTAATCTGGTGATAACCACTCTTTAGATCAACCTTAGAAAATACCTTAGACCCATGCAACTCATCTAACATGTCATCTAGCTTAGGAATGGGATGTCGATACTTCACCGTAATGTTGTTAATAGCACGACAGTCTACACACATTCTCCAGCTATTATCCTTTTTGGGTACAAGGAGGACGGGTACAGCACATGGGCTCATGCTTTCTCTAATGAGTCCCTTCTCCAATAGCTCTGTCACTTGCCTTTCAAGTTCTTTGGTTTCTACTGGATTAGTTCTATATGCTGGTCTGTTCGGTAATGAAGCACCTCGTACGAAATCAATTTGGTGCTCAATCCCACGAATTGGTGGAAGACCTTCAGGATTCTCTTCTGGAAACACGTCTTCATAGCTCTGCAAAAGATGAACAATACTACTCGGAAGCTCCGGTTCTAGTTCAGCCACTGTTAGTAAATTTTCTCTAATTAATACTAAAGCATTAGGTGTATTACTCCCTTTAGTTTGTGCTTTAGTGGACTGAGTAGTGGTGGATTCATCCTTGTGTCTCATCATGATTTGATCTAAATATACCTCATGTGGAGACATTGGTAAAAGAGTAATCTTCTTGCCATTAATCTCAAAGCTGTGCTTGTTTGTGAAGCCATCATGAACAACATGGCGATCAGATTGCCAAGGACGTCCAAGCAAAAGGTGACAAGCTTCCATAGGTAATACATCACATAGAATCTCATCTTGATACTTCCCAATGCTGATAGGTACTCGAACTTGCTTCTTTACTTCCATTTCTCCTTCTTCACTCAACCATTGCAGCTTATATGGCCGAGGGTGTAGCAGCTCCTTGAGATTGAGTTTCTGCACCATAGTCTTGCTAACAACATTTGTACAGCTTCCCCCATCGATGATTACACTGCAGATTTTATCCTTTACCATGCAATGTGTGTGAAACAAGTTCTCTCGTTGTGCTTATTCAGAATCCTTATCTTTGACAAGAACACTAAGAGCTCTCATCGTAACTAGAAGTGGACCTTTAATTGGCAATTCACCTTCAGCGTCTGATGCTTCTTCTGACTTCTCATCCTCAGATTCAAACTCCCCATCAGCCCTTATCAAGATAATTCGGTGGTTAGGGCATTCATTAGCATAGTGTCCCAATCCATGGCACTTGAAACACTTTAGATATCTAGCTCTAGTATTGGTCTTCATTGGTGCTTTAGACTCCTTTGATCTACTTGGCTTGTCCTCTTTATAAACAGAAGGTTTGTCTCAGCCTTAATGTTGGGTTTGAAAACCTTTTGAAAACCAGTTCGTGAATCCTTAGCATAACTCATTTTGTTGCTGTTGTAATTCGATCGATTACCCTTCCTCTTAAGCTGTTTCTCATACATGACAGCCTTATGTAGCAGTTCTTCTAAGTCTAAGTAGTCACACACCTCCAGAAGATCAATAAGATCTCTATTAAGTCCTCCTAAAAACCGAGACATAGTAGCTTCAATACTTTCTTGGATATCAGCTCGTAACATCAAGGTTTCTAGCTCTTGATAATACTCATCCATAGTCTTACTACCTTGACTTAAATTCCTTAGCCTTGTGTGAAGCTCTCGATGGTAATGGTTTGGTACAAATCTCTTGCGGAGAAACTGTTTCATTCTCCTCCAACTCCGAATAGGAAGCTCACCATTTTTTCTTCTGGTTGTTACAAGTTGATCCCACCAACTTAGAGCATAATCATAGAATTCTGTAGCAGCATAACGAAATTTGCTCTCCTCAGTATAGTACTGACACTCAAACACTAGCTCAATCTTCTTTTCCCAGTCTAGGTAAGCATCGGGGTCACTTTTTCCATAGAAAGGTGGTATCTTAAGTTTCAGACCACCATAAGAAGTATTGTTTTGCTGCGGTGGTGCTTCTTGTCTTACACGCCTCCTCATGTGAAATGTCTGAATAGAACGTTCACTGCCATAATAATCTGTAGCTTCTTCGTCTTGGCTTAAGTGTTCTCGTTCGTTTGCTGGTGATGGAGGTCGCATACTGTTTCCACGATTGTTGATAACCTCACGTTCAGATCCACTAGGTTCCTTATCTGCAGAGTGAGTTGATTGTGTCTCCTTTCGAAAAGCATCAAGCTTAGTATCAATAATCTTGCTCATCTGAGCCGTAATAGCTTCAATGAAGAGCTTATCATAACGAGCATTACTAGACTATGGATCTCTGTTTCCTCCATGTTCCTGCAAGAGAATCAAAGAGATAAGCAAGTAATCCAATCCCAAAACGTCTATGAACACTCAAAAGAAACAGATCTATAATTCCAAGTCCTAGAATACCAAAAGACAATTCTGTTTTTTTCAAATCTGCAACAAGTATTCAAATATAAAAGAGAATAAAAAGAGTTTTGATGCAACCTGACTTGATTTTGGCTCTGATACCACTTGATAAGATCCTACTGTGGCTTAGGAAGATCCAGGAACGAGATCAAGTGATTGCAGCAACTTTAGAACGCAAGGGAATCCGAAGAGACAGACCTCATATGTTATTGACGAGATAAATCGCAGGAGTACTCGGAATCGAATGAAAACTTAGCAGCGGATAGATGAAGAGTCGATGAGTCTTGTGATTAGTTTTCAGCAAATTCCGACGAGTGATGATGAAGATACGATGGGGAATATGAATAGACACTGTGACAAAATTGTGGATTGAATTGAACTATCAAGAGTGGTGAGAAAGCTCTTGATCTTCAATCTTGTAGACCATTCGGATATGACACACCAAATAGATAACAAGTTCGAGGATTTTACGCCTCAGAGATCAAACAAATTTGAAAGGGGGTTTTTGATTAAAATGTTTGATGAAATGAAAGGAACTAGGGTTCAACATACTTATAGAAAACCAGCCACGAAATGGGCCTTTGAAATGAGTGGGCCTAAAGTACAAATGCCCAAAACTTAAAATAAAAGACTAGAATAAGTCCACTTAAAGTCTTAGTCGAAAATAGTTTTCCCTTTCCTTTTCTAAGCATGTTGTCAATGAGGCAGATGTATAGCGTGTATTGACAAGCCTCATTAAAAACCTTGGTCTAGAAAACCCATTGGGATAAAACTAGACACAAGGAAAAGAGTGCAAGAATACACACCTCTCGTTGACAACCCTTAGTCGGCTTGAATCAAAACCAGTGTGGTTTGATTAGCCATAAGACTAAGGTTGCTCTCAGCTTGTATTAGCAATGTGCCAAAAACCTGTTCGAGTAGTCTAGCCTTAGATTGGTCCAAATCGGTACATCCAAAGCTTGTTGAACTCCTTCAGCTCCGAGATCCATAGTATCTTCTTGTCCCGGTGCTTGTTGCTGGTCCATGATCATATCACTAATAACACCCTATACAATCAATCTCTTGAGCTAGGAAGATGTTATCTTAACTTAAGCATGTTCAAGTGATTCCCCAAACGCCTCTCGGGGGGGATTCACCAAGAGATCAAATTTCAATTGATCAGAAAGAAACAAGCATTAAGAACACTTAAATTAAAGAGATCTAAGACCTTAATCAAACATAAACAAATCTGGAAATCCCTAAGTTTTCCCCTAATCTCACCCTTTCCTCAAGAACCCTAGACTAACTTACTCAGAATTCATGAAGTAAAACATAGACTTAAAATCGAAAATCAATTGCATAAACTTAAGACTAAAAATCGTAAATTGCTTTGTAAAGATGGAGATCGAAAATTGCTAGAAAAGATTGTATATTAAAACTGGAAATTCTAGTACAATTTATAGATCAAAAGATCTTAAAGAAAAAGGAAAAATACTTAAAGAGAAAAAGGGAAATTCCTTTAAAAAGTGAAAATGAAATTTCCTTAAGAAAGAAAATAGAAAAAGCCTAAAATAGTTGTTGGGCTTGCACAAGTAGGTATGGATGGGACTTTTTCGCAGAGAAGCCCAAGAAGTCAATCGTCGTCAAAAGTCTTAGTTCTAGTCCGCAAATCCACTCGACCAAGTGATGGTCGAGTGTCATGCTCGAGTGTCAAACTCGAGTGTCAAATCTTCTTGTTCACATCTTGAACTTCAACTTAGGCCAGACGATTCCTCATTGGTCTTCTTGTAGTCCGAAATACTCCATGATAAGCTCCAAAAAGTGCCTAAAAATACCTTTTATGCAATGTATGCAATGCCCAACACTAAGAATGCAAATTATGCTTAAAAGAACCTAAAACAATGATAATAATGCAAGTATGAATGCAAAACATGCTAAATAATGACCCTAAAATGTGGTAAAATGCAGAAACATCAACTCCCCCACACTTAGTCTTTGCTTGCCCTCAAGCAAATATGCATCGATCTAAGAAGGAAGAGAGGTTGCTGACAATGGGAACATCTTACTTAAACAAACGACTTATTAAACTGAAAAACTGTAATACACAAGTGAACCCTTATTCTTTTGTAAGAACCATAATTTACTTTCATCAAGGCTTAGCATAAAAACCGAATATTCCCTAACACTTAGTAGAACTCTTAAGAAACTCAGATTCGAAGCCTATTTCTTTTAAGTGCAGTCCGCAAGAGTGGTTATTGATCAAAGACCTTGGGATTCAACTTTCTCAAATTCAGCTAGTCACTATGGATTAAGCATTTTCGATCACTTCTCAACTCCTACTCGTTCTTATTGGCTTCAGTTTTATCAATGAGACACGAAAAAGTACGGTCTTACGCACAGTCCCGGTTCACTTTAGGCATCGATGTATTAGCTTTCTCAATAAGACGCGAAAAAGTACGGGTTTACGCACAGTTCCGGTCTATCTTAGGTGATATCGAAATGGTTTTATTGATGAACAAAAGAAGGTACGGGTTTACGCACAATCCCCGTTCATCTTAGACCATATATTTTGAGCCGAGTTGAGAAGGATGATTCTATATTCATCTTATGCTTTTTCTTTTTACTTAGTTAGCTGAACCAAAGGAAGGATCTTATGCAATGTATCTCAAGCCCCTAATTTGGAAAAAAATAGAATTCGATTATGAGGCAACAAATCTGGTTCTTTTTGAGACACAACCTAAGTATTGGTTTCAAAGGTCAATGATCTACCAATCAGTGTTCAAGAGGGAAAAAAAACGCAAGTCTAAGAGTTCACTATGGTTACTAGCCAATCAACCTAGCAAGTCTGTCTATCTAGTAAGATGATTCCCGAAACTCTAGACTCAATCCTATATGAATGCAATGCAGCTACATGAACACTCTGTTTTTGACTTATGCTTTTTTTTTCGATTTTTTCAAATTTTTATGGGTTTTCTATGCCTTAGATGTAATGCAAATGATCAAATGCAAAGAATAAAAACTAAGAATCACAGAAAACAAAGTCAAATGTCCTCTAGAACCCTAATTTGATAAAGACGTTTTTACGGTGTTTTCTCAAATACCAAACTGTCTATCTAATCAATTGTAGTACAGTATGGTGTCAATCCACTGGGAGAGTAACTAGCAATCAAGATGTAATCTACTTATCCTAATCTAAGCCAGATTCGATTAAATGAGCAGTTGTCTAAACTAGGTGAAAACGAAATACTAAGACAGAATGCTAAAAACGATACATGAAAATAGAATGTAAAAACAGAGAATTGAAAATAAAGAAATAGCAAAACGAAATTAAGTGCAACACCAAATCTCAACCTAAAAGCAGAGTATTAAAATCACAAAAATTCAATAGAGGAAAAAGGGGTTCTCGAGGTTAGGGATCAATGATTATGGTATTCCTAAGGGTTCCAGACTTATTTATCAACCTATTTAGATGACCTCTAAGTAAGGAATCACAAAGTAATCACATTCACTCTCGCGCAATGGGACCTCTCCTAAAGGACAACCTGACTTGACTCTCGCCCAACGATTGGAAATTCAAGAGGCTTTAAGTATGGACCTTACAAAGCCTAATAACACCCTAGACAATCAATCTCTTGAGCTAGGAAGATGTTATCTTAACTTAAGCATGTTCAAGTGATTCCCCAAATGCCTCTCGGGGGGGATTCACCTAGAGATCGAATTTCAATTGATCAGAAAGAAACAAGCATTAAGAACACTTAAATTAAAGAGATCTAAGACCTTAATCCAACATAAACAAATCTGGAAATCCCAAAGTTTTCCCCTAATCTCACCCTTTCCTCAAGATTCCTAGACTAACTTACTCAAAATTCATGAAGTAAAACATAAACTTAAAATAGAAAATCAATGGCATAAAATTAAGACTAAAAATCACAAATTGCTTTGTAAAGATGGAGATCGAAAATTGCTAGAAAAGATTGTATATTAAAACTGGAAATTCTAGTACAATTTATAGATCAAAAGATCTTAAAGAAAAAGGAAAAATACTTAAAGAGAAAAAGAGAAAATTCCCTAGAAAGAAAAATGGGAAATTCCTTTAAAAAGTGAAAAGGAAATTTCCTTAAGAAAGAAAATAGAAAAAGCCTAAAATAGTTGTTGGGCTTGCACAAGTAGGTATGGATGGACCTTTTTCGCAGAGAAGCCCAAGAAGTCAATCGTCGTCAAAAGTCTTAGTTCTGGTCCGCAAATCCACTCGACCAAGTGATGGTCGAGTGTCAAACTCGAGTGTCGAATCTTCTTGTTCACATCTTGAACTTTAACTTAGGCCAGACGATTCCTCATTGGTCTTCTTGTAGTCCGAAATACTCCATGATAAGCTCCAAAAAGTGCCTAAAAATACCTTTTATGCAATGTATGCAATGCCCAACACTAAAAATGCAAATTATGCTTAAAAGAACCTAAAACAATGATAATAATGCAAGTATGAATGCAAAACATGCTAAATAGGGGCCCTAAAATGTAGTAAAATGCAGACACATCAACTCCCCCAAACTTAGTCTTTGCTTGCCCTCAAGCAAATATGCATCGATCTAAGAAGGAAGAGAGGTTGCTGACAATGGGAACATCTTACTTAAACAAACGACTTATTAAACTGAAAAACCGTAATCCACAAGTGAACCCTTATTCTTTTGTATGAACCATAATTTACTTTCATCAAGGCTTAGCATAAAAACCGAATATTCCCTAACACTTAGTTGAACTCTTAAGAAACTCAGATTCGAAGCCTATTTATTTTAAGTGCAGTCCGCAAGAGGGGCTATTGATCAAAGACCTTGGGATTCAACTTTCTCAAATTCAGCTAGTCACTATGGATTAAGCATTTTCGATCACTTCTCAACTTCTACTCGTTTTTATTGGCTTCAGCTTTATCAATGAGACACGAAAAAGTACGAGTTTACGCACAGTCCCGGTTCACTTTAGGCATCGATGTATTAGCTTTCTCAATAAGACGCGAAAAAGTACGGGTTTACGCACAGTTCCGGTCTATCTTAGGCGATATTGAAATGGTTTTATTGATGAACACAAGAAGGTACGAGTTTATGCACAATCCCCGTTCATCTTAGACCATATATTTTGAGCCGAGTTGAGAAGAATGATTCTATATTCATCTTATGCTTTTTCTTTTTACTTAGCTAGCTGAACCTAAGGAAGGATCTTATGTAATGTATCTCAAGCCCCTAATTTGGAAAAAAATAGAATTCGATTATGAGGCAACAACTCTGGTTCTTTTTGAGACACAACCTAAGTATTGGTTTCAAAGGTCAATGATCTACCAATCAGTGTTCAAGAGGGAAAAAAAACACAAGTCTAAGAGTTCACTATGGTTACTAGCCAATCAACCTAGCAAGTCTGTGTATCTAGCAAGATGATTTTTGAAACTCTAGACTCAATCCTATATGAATGCAATGCAGCTACATGAACACTCTGTTTTTGACTTATGCTTTTTTTTCGATTTTTTTCAAATTTTTATGGGTTTTCTATGCCTTAGATATAATGCAATCTAAAAATATGCTACAGAAAATATTTTTTGTTTTTCTATGCCTTAGATGTAATGCAAATGATCAAATGCAAAGAATAAAAACTAAGAATCACAGAAAACAAAGTCAAATGTCTTCTAGAACCCTCCCCAAACTTAAATCACACAGTCCCTTGTGTGTATAAGAGTCCGAAAGAGGATCCTAGACCAGCAAGTCAAGAGAAAAATATGCAATGGTATTTACAATGAAAGGAAAGGATTTGGTACCTCTCTAGTGGTTCCAGTAGTCGGCTGCCACATTCCGCATGATTTCCATGTAGTGGTCGTTGTGCCTCTGACGCTCGAGCTCAGCTTGCTCGAGTGTGTCGGTCGGGTGTTTGGATTGATGCTCGATCGGTTGGTGCTCGAGCGGCTGACTCGAGCTTGCCTCAGCTGCATCAAAAGGCCTTCTGTATGAGAAGGCTGCATGGTTTGAAGAGGAGTGTCTAGCTGGTGCGGGTTGGTGCTGCCTTTCACGATCCGTGGACACAGAGGCTCTTCTTGGGCGAATAGTTGGTGGAGGTGGTGGACCGCTGTTTCTTTCTAGGACAGCCACTCTTCTGGTTAGATCCTCGTTTCCTGCCTTCTAGCTTCGTCGCTCGCAGTCAGCTTCTTCACCTTCTTTATCAGCCATTTGTTCATCTTTTGCAACAAGCATATGTGCTTGTGTGCTTCTTGGACTGGTTCTCCTTGACGTGGTGGCATCGTGTATTCTTTAAAACAATACGCCTCAGGATCCACTTCATCGCTGTTTGTTGGAGATGAACTTTGCTGAGGGCCATTGGGATCGTACAAGGCTTCTATAGGCGGATTAAAATCCGTGTTTTGCCCCATCCTTATCGACGTGTACTCCCTGTTTGGCAAGAGTAGAAAATCATTTGGTCTAAGCAAATGATGGAAAGAGTAAAGGAGCTTACCTCGAACCTCAGTCGCGGCCAAGAATTGGCTTCTCCTTAAGTGATCGATGTTCATGAATCGAGGATCAGCCCATTCTGTCTCATCGATTGGCACATTACATCTCTCCAGAATGCATGTGACAAGTCCGCCAATCGTGATCTTACCATCACATCCTCCAGTCTTATTGTCCCTTTCCCAATCGCGGTATGTGACCAACTTGTTTGCAAACTGGATTGTTAGACCAACGCTGTTCCGATCTCCGATAATCCGGGATCCGTCGCTCTTTGTACCAACGATGTCCTTTAGAGCAGTCACCAGTATTTCCATTTCTCCTAGATTGATTGTTCCAGTAGTAAACGTGAGAAAAATGTATTTGAAAGGATTGTTCGAAAATACCTCAAGACTGAGTTTCAGATTAGAGACGGCTTAGATCGAGAGGATGAGAATCTGCTCCTTGTTGATGCTATCGACCGCCACACATCATCCAATTCTGCTTTATCGAAATCTGGTCCATAGTTCTCGGACTCGGCTCTTGGGAACTCGAAAAGGTCTCTAAGTGCTCTGAAAGTCATTCGATAGTCTCTTCCTCTAATCGCAAAGAAGATGTAACCGCCACCTTGCCTTTCTTGGAGACTCTCGTTTTCTGCATCGTATAGAACAATCTGAACCGTCACCAAAAACTGTAGAGTCTCCTCCTTGTATGCTCGTTGCGGATATTGCACAAATGTGGACAGCCCATAGTTTTGTAACATGAGATCCATATCTCTGGCTATTCCCATTGCGGTCAGTGCTTCCTTGCATGGATAGCGGGTCCCTATGAAATCCATCCTCCGCATATCGTTTAGTGCCCTTGCCGATTTGTGCCTCTCCTTCATCTCTTTCTCTCTCTTTCCAGCAAGGATTATTTCTCTTGCCTCCGCAGCCTCTCTCTCGCCGTATCCATCTTCACGAAGTGACTCTTCGACGAGGTCTGGATCCATATCATCCTCGTCCATGTACTCTCTTCCTTCCTCCGATTCATTCTCAGATTGAACTTCTAACCTTCTCTTCTCCTTTCTGCTCGGTTTGTTTGTGCTCTTAGAAGACTCTCATTCGGCAGGATTTCTTCTTAATCAAGCATTATTCTTGGCTCTAAGGCGGAGGAGGTTAGCCTTGTTGGTTTTGCCGTCAGTCATAGTGAGAGTTGATCGGAAAAAGAGTAAGTGTTGCGATGCTCGACCTTGACACTCGAGTTGAAATGGTCGAGTGTAGTGGATAAACAGAGAGAGAGACGATTTGCTTCTGTAAAAGAGAGAAAAACTAGAGAGAAATGTTAGAGAGAGAGTTTATTTCGTGTGAATGAAAGGAGAGAGGGTCCTCCTCCTTTTATAGAGAAGGAAAGACAAAGGGGGAATCTTTTCAAATTCAAAATTTGAACTTGGATTAAATCAAATCTTTTGAATTAAACATAAAAGATATTGCATTAAAGAAAGATTTAACCCATTTTTCGGAGTAAATGTCTCCCCTTTCTCAGCTTTGGCAGTTATAGGCTTTGGAGGCATGTGAATAGGCATGATGGCGGGACGCTCGAGCCTGACACTCGAGCAGGTTTGGTCGAGTGTCAGTCTGCCAAGTGATGGCCGACACTCGAGTGGGACACTCGACCAGGCGTGGTCGAGTGCTGTCCCATCTTGTCGGTTCCGACCCCACCTGTCCTATTAGGGCCCCACTTTCCTGTAAAAGAGTACAAAAACCTTCCATGTGCATGTAAGACGAAATAGATGCAAGTCAAAATGAAAGATAGCAAATATACGTAAAGAAGTTAAACATGCGAAAAAAATTGAATGTATATACAGATGATACCTTTGGGATTGCCTCCCAACTGCGCTTGTTTATAATCTCAAGCTCGACTTCCTCCTATTTATTGGAGAGGAGGCGGTTCATCGAGCAGAACCGAAGTTCCCTCGGGAATCGTGCAGTTGGCCAAATAAGGCTTAACTCTATGACCGTTCACAGTGAATACTTCACCATTGCTGTTGGCTAAAGTGACTGCTCCATAAGGTAAAACTTGCAGTACTTTGAACGGACCACACCACTTTGATTGTAGTTTTCCGGGAAACAGCTTGAGTCTTGAGTTAAAGAGAAGTACTTGATCACCAACTTCGATTGTTTTCCGTTGGATCTTTTTCTCGTGAGCTGCCTTTGTGCGATCTTTGTATGATTTTGAGCTATCATATGCTTCAAGTCTGATTTCTTCAAGCTCATGTAGATCCACTGCCTCTTTTCTTGTGCTATCTTGATATCGAAATTAAGGAGTTTGGTTGCCCAAATCGATTTGTACTCTAGCTCTACTGGCAAATGGCAGGACTTTCTATAAAGTAGTTGAAAAGGTGTGCGCCCAATAGGTGTTTTGAAAGCAGTCCTATAGGCCCAAAGAGTATCATCTAATTTGGCGTCCCAATCACGTCTTGACAGGCCAACTATCTTCATCAAAATCGATTTAATCTGCCTATTAGAAACCTCGACTTGTCCGCTGGTTTGAGGATGATATGGAGTTTCCACTTTGTGTTTAACCCCATGTTTCCTAAGTAAATTCTCGAAAACCTTGTTGACAAAGTGGGATCCTCCATCGCTGATCACAACTCTTGGTACACCAAATTTGGGAAATATTATGTGTTTGAAAAACTTAAGTACCACTTTTGCATCGTTTGTAGGAGCTGCAATAGCTTCTACCCATTTAGAGACATAATCCACAACAACCAGAATGTAGCTGTTCCCTAAAGAAGGAGGCTTAAATGGTCCCATAAAATCGATTCCCCAACAGTCAAACACTTCTATTTCCAAGATCGGATTCTGCGGCATCTCATTCCTCTTACTTATATTACCCATTCTTTGACAACAATCACATCTGGATATAAACTCTTGGCAGTCTTTGAAAATCGATGGCCACCATAACCCGGATTGAAGAATCTTTTGTGTTGTTTTGAATGCAGCGAAGTGTCCTCCATAAGTAGATCCATGGCAGTGCTCAAATATTCCCTTGACTTCTTCTTCTGATACACATCTTCTGAACAGTCCATCAGATCCTTGCTTGTAAAGATAAGGTTCATCCCAAAAATACTGCCTTACATCCCTGAAGAATTTTTTCCTTTGATGATAATTCAGAGTCTTAGGCAGCTCTCCTCCGACCAAATAGTTAACCAAGTCGGCATACCATGGTAAGCAAGTTCCCACAAATTTTGATCCGATCGAGAAACACCTTTTCTGATTGTGGGTCTGACACTCGAGCAGGTGGTGCTCGAGTGTCATGGTCGAGTGTCTAATGGAAAAACTCAACAGTTGTTCTTCAGGCATAGAATCATTCATTGGAAGGGTTTCTTCAACCTGTATCCTCGATAAGTGATCAGCAACACCGTTTTCAATCCCAGGCTTATTGACTATCTCCATGTCGAATTCTTGCAGCAACAAAATCCACCTAAGTAGTCTAGGCTTAGCATCCTTCTTTTTCATCAAGTATCTTAGAGCTGCATGATCAGTATGCACAATAACTTTCGATCCAACCAGATAGGACCTGAATTTCTTAAAAGCGAACACGACTGCAAGCAATTCCTTCTCTGTGGTGGCGTATTTCACCTGGGCTTCGTCTAGTGTTCTACTAGCATAGTAGATCACATTCAGTTTCCTATCCTTCTTCTGTCCCAGAACTGCTCCAACAGCATAGTCACTAGCGTCACACATTATCTCAAAAGGGAGATTCCAGTCAGGAGCTTGGACTATTGGTACTGTTATCAAGGCTTCTTTAAGTTCGAGAAAAGCCTTGAGGCATTCCTCGTCAAAGACGAAATCTGCTTCCTTGCAAAGGAGACGAGTTAGAGGCCTAGCAGTCTTTGAAAAGTCTTTGATGAATCGCCTATAAAATCCTGCATGTCCCAAGAAACTCTTAATGTCTTTGACTGTTTTGGGCGGCTGCAGCTGAACCATCACTTCTATTTTGGCTCTATCGACTTCGATGCCCTTCTCTGAAATGTTATGACCTAGAACGATGCCTTCTCTCACCATGAAGTGGCATTTCTCCCAATTAAGCACGAGATCTGTCTCAACACACCTGGATAAAACCCTGCACAAGTTCGACAAACAAGAGGAGAAGGAAGAACCATAGACAGAAAAATCATCCATGAACACTTCAACCATCTCCTCAATCAGATCCGAAAATATAGAAGTCATGCAACGTTGAAAAGTAGCAGGTGCATTACAAAGACCAAATGGCATTCTCCTATATGCAAATGTACCATAAGGGCAAGTAAAGGTTGTTTTTTCCTGATCATTTGGATGTATAGGGATTTGGAAAAATCCACTATATCCATCAAGGAAACAGTAATATGAGTGATTAACCAACCTTTCTAGCATCTGATCGATAAATGGCAAAGGATAATGATCTTTTCTAGATGCAGAATTCAATTTCCTAAAATCAATGCACATCCTATGTCCTGTAACAGTTCTAGTTGGGATTAAATCATCATTTTCATTCCTAATGACAGTGACCCCTCCCTTTTTAGGCACACAATGCACAAGAGATACCCATTTGCTATCAGAGATAGGGTAAATTATATCAGCATATAACAGTTTCAAAATTTCCTTTTTAAGAACCTCCTTTAAATTCGGATTCAATCTCCTTTGAGGTTCTCTGCTAGAATAAGATTCATTTTCAAGGTGAATTCTATGTGTGCATAAGTCGGGAGAGATCCCTCTAATGTCAGACAGTGAATATCCTAGGGCTTTTCTAAACCGTCTTAATTCAGAATGCAACATGTCTAACTCATCATCACTCAATGCATTATTTACTATTACTGGATAAGTAGAGCTAGATCCAAGAAATGCGTACCTGAGCCCGAAGGGGAGTGGTTTGAGTTCCACTTTTGGTGATTTGAGCTCCGACCTGTCGTCCTCGATCTGACACTCGACCTTGGTGTGGTCGAGTGTTGTGGTCGAGCGTTGATTTCCAGAGGCTAAATCGGGATGCTCGAGCTCTGCTTGCTCGAGTGTTGAGGTCGAGTGTAAGGTCTCGAACTGTTTTTCACTTTTCAGTGATTTGCAAGAGTCCAACAAGCCTTTGTAGACCTCAGTTTCTTCGTATATGTATCCATCACAACCGTCTTTTATCAAAGCAGTACCAAGGTGATCTTTCTCTATCGATTCCCCAAATAGATCCTTTAAAAGATCATCTATTTCTTGCACCACGAACAGCTGACCCTCAATGGTCGGTTTTCTCATTATGTCGCTGATGCTGAAAGTCATCTTGAAATCTTTCCCAAGATTGAGTTCGATTTCTCCTTTTGGCACATTGATCACAGCTCCTGCAGTGGCCAAGAAAGGCCTACCAAACAGCAAGGGGTCTTTTGGTTCTTCTCCCATATCTACAACAACGAAATCCGTGGGGATTTCTACTCCTCCAACCCGAACTGGTAAGTCTTCTAGAATTCCATGTGGAATCCTAACCGATCTGTCAGCTAGTACCAAAGATATCTTACAAGATTTGTACTTGTCGAACCCTAATCTTTTGGCGACTGTTAGAGGCATCAGGATGATCGATGCCCCTAAATCACACAAGCAACTCCTGAATGTGAGAGGTCCAAGCGAGCATGTGATGTGTCTACATTTTACCACATTTTAGGGCCATTATTTAGCATGTTTTGCATTCATACTTGCATTAGTATCATAGTTTTAGGTTCTTTTAGGCATAATTTGCATACTTAGTGTTGGGCATTGCACACATTGCATAAAGGGTATTTTTAGGCACTTTTTGGAGCATTTCATGAAGAATTTCGGACTACAAGAAGACCAATGGAAAATCGGCTGGCCTAAAGTTGAAGTTCAGGATGTGATCTAGAAGATTTGGCATATACCAATGACACTCGAGCATGACACTCGACCACACTTGGTCGAGTGGATTTTTGGACCAGAACTAAGACTTCGGACAAAGATTGACTTCTTGGGCTTTTATGTGAAAAAGGCCCATCAAGACCCATTTGTGCAAGCCCAACAACTATTTTAGACTTTTTCTATTTTATTTCTTAAGGAAATTTCCTTTTCACTTTTTAAAGGAATTTCCCATTTTTCTTTCTAGGGAATTTTCCCTTTTTCTCTTTAAGTATTTTTCCTTTTTCTTTAAGATCTTTTGATCTATAAATTGTACTAGAATTTCAAGTTTCAATATACAATCTTTTCTAGCAATTTTCGAGTCTCTTATTTTACAAAGGCATTTACGATTTTTCATACTTAAGTTTTATGCAATTAGATTTCGATTTTAAGTCTTTGTTTTATTTCATGAGTTCTGAGTAAGTTATTCTAGGGTTCTTGAGGAAAGGGTGAGATTAGGGGAAAACTTAGGGATTTCTAGATTTGTTTATGTTTAATTAAGGTCTTAGATCTCTTTAGTTTAAGTGTTCTTAATGCTTGTTTCTTTCTGATCAATTGAAATTCGATCTCTTGGTGAATCCCCCCCGAGAGGCGTTTGGGGATCACTTGAACATGCTTAAATTAAGATAGCATCTTCCTAGCTCAAGAGATTGATTGTATAGGGTGTTATTAGGCTTTGTAAGGTCCATACTTAAGGCCTCTTGAATTTCCAATCGTTGGGCGAGAGTCAAGTCAGGTTGTCTTTTAGGAGAGGTCCCATTGCGCGAGAGCGAATGTGATTACTTTGTGATTCCTTGCTTAGAGGTCATCTAAATAGGTTGATAGATAAGTCTAGAACCCCTAGGAATACCCTAATCATTGATCCTAATCCTCGAGAACCCGTTTTTCCTTTATTGAACTTTCGTGATTTTAATACTCTGCTTTAGGTTGAGATTTCGTGTTGCACTTTATCATTAGTTTCACTATTGCTTTACTTTTCATGCTCTGCTTTCTACATTCTAATACTTTGTTTCATTTTTAGCATTTTAAGATTTCATTGTCACCTAGGATAGATAACCACTCGCTAAAACTGAATCTGGCTTAGATTAGAATAAGTTGATTACATCTTGATTGCTAGTTACTCTCCCAGTGGATTGACACCATACTGTACTGCAATTGATTACATAAACAGTTTGGTATTTGAGAAAACACCGTAAAAACCTGTTTATCAAATTGGCGCCGTTGCCAACTGGGAATAGTTAGCTACAATTAGGAAAATCACTTTTCTGAGACTAAGTTTTACTATACTATTATTCTAATCTCGTTTCTGGTTTCTGTTTGCTTTCAGGTACACTCGATCAACAAGCTCGACCAACACAACCCGAGCTCGTTGATCTTTCTTCTGTTTCCAGAGAGCTCGAGCAGACCCCAGAAACACTCGATCACTACACTCGAGCACCACCCGCTCGAGTGTTATTTCTGACAACAAAAATCACTTGCATGAATACCAGGTCCCGTGGTAGTGAAGACCTCATTCCATACTCTGACAGAATAGACTGTTTGCCTCGTGAATACTTGCGAGAACAACGGAACAGATTGAACGAAGAATACACGGATCAGGTGAACATGGAAGAACAAGTACAAGCTACTGAACTAGGAACTCGTCCTAGGAGAGTTAGACACATTGGCGCCGGTGATACTCCAAGTATCCACACTCAACGCCATGGAATTGTCCCACCAGCCATCGCCAACAATAACTTTGAGATTAAGAGTGGTATGATCTCCATGGTTCAGAACAGTAAATTTCATGGTTTACCGTCTGAGGACCCACTAGATCATCTTGATGAATTTGAAAGACTAACCAGTCTGACAAAAATAAATGGGGTTAGTGAGGATGCTCTGAAATTGCGATTGTTTCCTTTCTCTCTTGAAGACAAAGCACATCTATGGGAAAAAAACTTGCCACAAGGGTCTATTACATCTTGGGATGCCTGCAAACAAGCGTTTCTAGGCAAATTCTTTTCCAACTCCAGAACTGCGAAACTTCGCAATTCTATCTCTGGTTTCAAGAAAAACCATTCTGAGACATTCTCTGAGGCTTGGGAACGATTCAAGATGTACAAATCACAATGTCCTCATCATGGGTTCACCACTGAGTCACTTCTCAGCACTCTCTACAGAGGCGTTATTCCCAAGATCCGAATGTTGCTAGACACAGCAAGCAATGGGAACTTTCTGAACAAGGATGTAGATGATGGATGGGAATTGGTTGAGAATTTAGCACAAGCAGACGGCCAATATAGTGAAGACTATGATCGAACTCCTAGAGGTACAACTGATCCTGACATGGTTAGTAGGAAGGAACTCAAAGCCATACAAGAAAAGCTGGATAAGTTGCTTTCAGTTCATCAAAAGCAGGTACATCACGTGAGTAAGTCCGAACAAGTTGTAGAGGATGAAGATGAGGTAGAGGAGGTCAGTTTTGTGCAGAATCAGGGTAACAGTTATGGGCCTTACAACAGCTACAAACCCAACCCAAATCTCTCATACAGGATCACCAATGTGGCTAATCCCCAAGATCAGGTGTATCAACCAAAATCGCACCACCAGCCTCAATCAAAACTCTTTGTCCCAAACCATCAATACCAGCAAACTCATCACCACCCACCTACTGCACCACATGATTATGAATACCACAACACTACCCAACCCCAACAAACCCCTGAGGTAATGGACATCTTGCAGCAAATCCTCAAAGGTCAGACAGCTACCGCCTCTGAAATAACCAGGAAATTTGCTGAGGTACACACTAAGATAGATGCTTCCCATAATTACCTCAATTGCAAGATTGAGACTCTTAACGCTCGCCTCAAGAATTTAGAGAACAAGCAAGCTTCCTCCTCTGCACTTAAGACTATTGCGCAACTACTACCAGGAAAAGTCATTCAAAACTCCAAGGAATACACTGCCCAATCCATTACATTGAGGAGCAGAAAGGAGATCTCTCCACAAGTACGACATGATAAATTCACTGAGGACAATGACATTCAAGTTGGGGAGGACAGCCTTAGTCAGAAAAAGGATGAAAATATCGAGAAAAAAGCCTCAGAAAAGAACACTCGAGCAGGATGCTCGAGCTGGAACTGATCGAGCATTATGTTCAGAACCACACAATGAGACACTCGAGCAGGACACTAGAGCAAGGCTAGGTCGAGTGTCCCCTTACCAACCTCCAAAACATGATATTTTGCACGATATCCACAAGTCTTTTACCCTTCCTCCTTTTAAACCTCAACTAACCTTCCCACCAAGGTTTAAAAAGGACGTAATGATGAAGTACAAGGCTCTTTTTGACAAGCAAATAAAGGATGCTGAGGTAAAGATACCTATACTTGATGATTTCATGCTAATACCTCCTTATCAAAAAATTTTGAAAGATGCTGTGAAGGAAAGAACAAATGAGTTAGAGGGTATGGCAGTAGAGACTCATGAGTGCAATGACATCTTAGAGAGGATGATAGTTCAAGACAAGCTAGATGATCCTGGGACATTCACTTTACCATGCTCATTGGGTCATTTAACTTTCAGCAAATGTTTATGTGATCTTGGAGCTTCAATTAGCGTAATGCCACTATTTGTTGCTAAGAGGTTGGGGTTCAACAACTACAAGTCTTATAAGCTCTCTTTGATTCTAGCTGATAGTTCTGTCCGTTTACCATATGGTTTGCTGGAAGATATACCTATAATGGTTGGTAATGTTGAGGTTCCTACAGACTTTGTGGTGATTGATATGGATGAGGAACCACAAGATCCACTACTCCTTGGTAGACCATTTTTAGCTTCTGTTGGAGCTATAATTGATGTGAGGAATGGAACAATTGAGCTAATCTTTGGTAAGGATCTCAATATGAAGTTTAACATTGATGCAGCTAGGAAGCCTACTATTGGAGGACAAAGCTTCTCAATTGAGGGATTGGATAAGTTGGGCATTAAACCTCCTAAGCTTCCTCGACTTATATTGGCTAAGAGTGGTAAGGCTAGCGACTACTGCAGAAAAATTCCAATGTTTGAAGAGGTTGTTGATGGGATAAGCCTTCAGTCTTTGTTTGCTTGCAATGAGATCACGAATATGCCTTCTAAGGAATCATACAATTTACTAGAATTGGATCTTGGGCCTGATATAATTTTGAGACCAATTGGTTTTGTGGATGGAGTAATGGAGTACAAGGTGAAGAGCAGCAAATATCCCAAACCATTTGCCAAAGTGAAGCAGCTTCTCTTTCCAACGAAGCCCAAATCAGATTGGTCAGGACCTTTCCACATTAAAAGAGTTATGCCTTGTGGATCCATCACCATGTTTAGCAAGAAAGGAGAGGAACTTCCGGAAAACGGGCAGAAAGTTAAGCTTTACATGGTTGATGAAACCATTTCAGAGGGGACCTCAATTCCTCTCTTTGAACCACTCCAGGTCTGATGGGTGTGGGAAGTCAAGCTTAGTGAATTAAAACAAGCTCACTTGGGAGGAAATCCCATGATATCCTTGTACATATTTTCTTTCTTGCAGTTTTTCTTTGTTTCTTTTGCTCTTTTCTTATGTTTCAGGTTAAGGAACGTGCACCACAAGGAATTTGGCACCAGAGTATAACACTCGAGCATGACACTCGAGCAAGTCTCTCTCTCTCTTCTAAAAATGAACCAGAAACTCCTTCATTTCCAACTTTTTCATTCTCCAATTAGGTACGGAACCCCTTCCCTTCATTGTATATACCACTGCATATTTTTCTCTTGACTTGCTGGTCTAGGATCCTCTTTTGGGCTTTTATACACACATGAGACTGTGTGATTTAAGTTTGGGGGAGGATTCTAGAGGACATTTGACTTTGTTTTCTGTGATTCTTAGTTTTTCTTGCATTTCATCATTTGCATTACATCTAAGACATAGAAAAACCAAAAACATTTTTAGTTAGCATAATTTTTTCGATTGCATATCATCTAAGGCATAGAAAACCCATAAAAATAGAGTGTTCATGTAGCTGCATCACATTCATATAGGATTGAGTCTAGAGTTTTGGGAATCATCTTGCTAATGATAGACAATCTTGCTAGGTTGATTGGCTAGTAACCATAGTGAACTCTTGGACTTTCGTTTTTTTTGCCCCTCTTGAACACTGATTGGTAGATCATTGGCCTTAGAAACCTAAGCTTATGTTGTGTCTCGAAAGAACCAGATTTGTCTCCTCATAATTGAACTTTATTTTTACCAAATTAGGGGCTTGAGATACATTGCATAAGATCCTTCCTTAGGTTCAGCCAGTTAAGTAGAAAGAAAAGCATAAGATAAATATAGAATCATCCTTCTTACAACTCAGCTCAAACGATATGGTCTAAGATGAACGGGGACTGTACGTAAACCCGTACTTTTTTCGTTTATCATTGATAAAGCTAATACATTGATGCCTAAGGTGAGTCGGGACTGTGCGTAAACCCGTACTTTTTTGTGTCTCATTGATAAAGCTGAGAATAAATACGAGTTTGAGCCAAGATAGGAGTTAAGCATAAGAAGTGATCGAAAATGCTTAGTTCATAGTGTCTGGCTGAATTTGAGGAAGCTGAATCCCAAGGTCTTTTGATCGATAGCCCCTCTTGCGGTCTACACCTTTAGAAATAGGTTTCAAATCTGAGTGTTTTAGAGTCCAACTAAGTAATGGGGAATATTCGGTTTTTATGCTAAGCCTTGATGAAAGTAGATTGTGGTTTTTACAAAAGAATGAGGGTTCACTTGTGGATTACGGTTCTTCAGCTTGATAAGTTGTTTGTTTGAGGTTCGATTGTTCCTATTGTCAGCAACGTCTCTTCCTTCTTAGCTCTATGCATATTTGCTTGAGGGCAAGCAAAGACTAAGTTTGGGGGAGTTGATGGGTCTGCATTTTACCACATTTTAGGGCCATTATTTAGCATGTTTTGCATTCATACTTGCATTATTATCGTAGTTTTAGGTTCTTTTAGGCATAATTTGCATACTTAGTGTTGGGCATTGCACACATTGCATAAAGGGTATTTTTAGGCACTTTTTGGAGCATTTCATGAAGAATTTTGGACTACAAGAAGACCAATGGAAAATCGGCTGGCCTAAAGTTGAAGTTCAGGATGTGATCTAGAAGGTTTGGCATATACCAATGACACTCGAGCATGACACTCGACCACACTTGGTCGAGTGGATTTTCGGACCAGAACTAAGACTTCGGACGAAGATTGACTTCTTGGGCTTCTCTGTGAAAAAGGCCCATCAAGACCCATTTGTGCAAGCCCAACAACTATTTTAGACTTTTTCTATTTTATTTCTTAAGGAAATTTCCTTTTCACTTTTTAAAGGAATTTCCCATTTTTCTTTCTAGGGAATTTTCCCTTTTTCTCTTTAAGTATTTTTCCTTTTTCTTTAAGATCTTTTGCTCTATAAATTGTACTAGAATTTCAAGTTTCAATATACAATCTTTTCTAGCAATTTTCGAGTCTCTTATTTTACAAAGGCATTTACGATTTTTCATACTTAAGTTTTATGCAATTAGATTTCGATTTTAAGTCTTTGTTTTATTTCATGAGTTCTGAGTAAGTTATTCTAGGGTTCTTGAGGAAAGGGTGAGATTAGGGGAAAACTTAGGGATTTCTAGATTTGTTTATGTTTAATTAAGGTCTTAGATCTCTTTAGTTTAAGTGTTCTTAATGCTTGTTTCTTTCTGATCAATTGAAATTCGATCTCTTGGTGAATCCCCCCCGAGAGGCGTTTGGGGATCACTTGAACATGCTTAAATTAAGATAGCATCTTCCTAGCTCAAGAGATTGATTGTATAGGGTGTTATTAGGCTTTGTAAGGTCCATACTTAAGGCCTCTTGAATTTCCAATCGTTGGGCGAGAGTCAAGTCAGGTTGTCTTTTAGGAGAGGTCCCATTGCGCGAGAGCGAATGTGATTACTTTGTGATTCCTTGCTTAGAGGTCATCTAAATAGGTTGATAGATAAGTCTAGAACCCCTAGGAATACCCTAATCATTGATCCTAATCCTCGAGAACCCGTTTTTCCTTTATTGAACTTTCGTGATTTTAATACTCTGCTTTAGGTTGAGATTTCGTGTTGCACTTTATCATTAGTTTCACTATTGCTTTACTTTTCATGCTCTGCTTTCGACATTCTAATACTTTGTTTCATTTTTAGCATTTTAAGATTTCATTGTCACCTAGGATAGATAACCACTCGCTAAAACTGAGTCTGGCTTAGATTAGAATACGTTGATTACATCTTGATTGCTAGTTACTCTCCCAGTGGATTGACACCATACTGTACTGCAATTGATTACATAAACAGTTTGGTATTTGAGAAAACACCGTAAAAACCTGTTTATCAGCATGGGATTGTGAATGTTCCTGGATCATCAAGCTTTTTAGGCACAACTTTTCTTTGTATAATAGCACTGACCTCATGTGTTAGTACAACCATCCCTTCGACTTCTTGTGTTCTGTCTTTGACTGCATCCTTCAAAATGTTTTGATAAGGGGGCATTAACATAAATGCATCCACAATCGGTATTTTAACTTCAATGTCCCTCATCTATTTTTCAAAGAGAGCCTTTTACTTGTCTGCAACATCCTTTTTGAATCTCTGTGGGAAAGGAAGCTGCGGTTTGAAAGGAGGTGGAGCGAACGGTTTTGGGTCTTTCTGTATGTCAGTTGTGTTTTTGGGCTGCGTCTCAGACACTCGAGCAGGTGGTGCTCGAGCGTCTTGGTCGAGTGTCATAGATTTCGGTTTTTCTGTGCTGATTTATGTCTATTCTTTGACCAAATCATCCTCCCCTTCCTGAAGGACACTGTCCTAAGTGTTCTCTGTCGATTCAGCACAGATTAGCAATTCGCGGCCACTACGGAGTGTAATGGCGTTGGTGTGATATTCCTTAGGGTTTTGAACAGCTTTTCCAGGTAGCTGTCCGGTTTGTTTTGCAGTTGATGAAGATCCTTGCTGATTCTCCACATATTTGAGACGGGCATTAAGAGTCTCAAACTTGCAGTTGAGGTCATTATGTGAAGCATCGATCTTAGCGTGTACCTCAGCAAATTTCCTTGTTAATTCGGAAGCGCTGGCTGTCTGTCCCTTTAGTATCTGCTGCAAGATGTCCATCACTTCAGGTGTTTGTTGTGGTGGTTGCGTGTCGTATCCAGGTGGTGGTTGGTGGTGTGTTTGCTGGTACTGTGGTTTGGGTATAAATGGTTTTGGTTGTGGTTATGGGTGCGGTTTGGGTGGGTACACCTGGTCGTTTGGATTTGCTACGTTCGTGTTTCTGTAGGAGAGGTTGGGGTTGGGTTTGTAGCTGTTGAATTGTTTGTAGTTGTTGCTTTGATTCTGCACGAAACTGACCTCTTCAACTTCATCATCGTCTTCTTCAATTCGTTCTGATTCACCTACATGGTGTACTTGCTTATGGTGAGCTGAGAGTAGCTTGTCCA
Source organism: Lepidium sativum (assembly GCA_023374145.1). Taxonomy (NCBI): domain Eukaryota; kingdom Viridiplantae; phylum Streptophyta; class Magnoliopsida; order Brassicales; family Brassicaceae; genus Lepidium; species Lepidium sativum. The sequence goes on along the minus strand of JAKUCM010007294.1, from coordinate 24,587 downwards.
GTTTGTCTTGTATGGCTTTGAGCTCCTTTCTACTAACCATATCTGAATCTGTTGCGCCTCTAGGAGTTCGATCATAGTCTTCACTGTATTGGCCATCTGGTTGAGCTAAATTTTCCACTAATTCCCATCCATCATCGACATCCTTATTCAGAAAATTCCCATTGTTGGCTGTATATAGCAACATACGTATCTTGGGAATGAAGCCTCTGTAGAGAGTACTGAGAAGAGACTCAGTGGTGAAACCATGATGAGGACATTGTGATTGGTACATCTTGAAATGTTCCCAAGCCTCAGAGAATGTCTCAGAATGGTTTTGTTTTCCTAATTGAATTAGGATTATGTTTAATTTTCCTGATTGAATTAGGATTAGGGTTTCTATTCCTGATTAGTTTAGGAATCCTATTCCTATTATGATTAGGATTTTCGTATTTTTTAGGCTTTTATTTCCTTTCTTTTGTCTAAGAACTAGTTACTGTGAGCTGTTTTGACTTTCTTTCAGGTACAATGGAGCTTTCAGCTGAAGCTATGGAAGCTCTAAACAAAGCCATGGCTCAGCAAATCAAAGAAGCCAATCAAGCCATAACTTCTCAACTCATTCAACAATTAGAGCAGCTTGATAGCAAATTTGAGAATAGATTCAAAGAGCTAAAGAATGAGCATAGTGCTACAGACCCAAAATCGTCAGAGCCTCCTAGTCCTAATGAAGCAATCAGGATTGCTAAAGGAAAGGCACACGTGGGTTCTTCTTCTAGGCAGCAGAGAGTTAGACGCCTTAAATCACCAATTAGGGACATAGAAACAATTGGTCATCAAAGGAGAAGCTCACAGCCACAAAGACGTTCTAATTATGTTGATGTACATAAGGATTTATGTGGAATCAGATCGTGAGCATTCAGGAGAAGGTGAGAGATCAGAATATAGTGGTGAAACGTTAAGGAGACCCAGAAACATGATCAATGCACGTGAGTATGATCCTTTGAGGCAGGGCAGCCTGAGCACATTAAGATCCAATTCCCTCATTTTCATGGCACTAACGATGCAGAGTCATATTCGGATTGGGAGAGGAAGATGGAGTCTAATTTTCTGGTGCAGGGAACTTATGAGCTTAACAAGGTGAAAATAGCAGTCTCAGAATTTAATGGCTATGCATTGTTGTGGTGGGAGCAGTTGGGACTCATCAGAGATAGACAAAGAGAGCCTCAATCACCACTTGGACAAAACTAGTTGGACACATGAGGAGAAAGTTTGTGCCTGCACATTATCAGAGAGAAATGCTTAGCAAGTTGAGACGCCTTGTACAAGGCACCAGATCAGTTCGTGATTACTATCAAGAGTTGGAGACACTTATTATCAGAGCTGATTTGAGGGAAAGTGATGATATGGTGATGTCTCGTTGATAGAGGCGTAACTTAAGAGGAGAATTGGCAGGTCTACTTTCACTTCTAGTATCCCTAAGCCAAGAGAATTCACCAAATCAGCTCCAATCAAAGATAATAGACCTGCAGCCTTTGTAGTGAAAGAAGAGGTCAAAACAGAGCTTAAAACCAGACGTGGCACTTCTAATAGCAATGTCAGATGCTTCAAGTGTCAAGGAATGGGACACTACTCCAGAGACTGTCCTAACAAGAAGATGTTTTGATAAAGACGTTTTTACGGTGTTTTCTCAAATACCAAACTGTCTATCTAATCAATTGTAGTACAGTATGGTGTCAATCCACTGAGAGAGTAACTAGCAATCAAGATGTAATCTAGTTATCCTAATCTAAGCTAGATTCGATTAAATGAGCAGTTGTCTAAACTAGGTGAAAACGAAATACTAAAACAGAATGCTAAAAATGAGACATGAAAATAGAATATAAAAACAGGGCATTGAAAATAAAGAAATAGCAAAATGAAATGAAGTGCAACACCAAATGTCAACCTAAAAGTAGAGTATTAAAATCACGAAAATTCAATAGAGGAAAAGAGGGGGTTCTCGAGGTTAGGGATCAATGATTAGGGTATTCCTAGGGGTTCCAGACTTATTTATCAACCTATTTAGATGACCTCTAAGCAAGGAATCACAAAGTAATCACATTCGCTCTCGCGCAATGGGACCTCTCCTAAAGGACAACCTGACTTGACTCTCGCCCAACGATTGGAAATTCAAGAGGCTTCAAGTATGGACCTTACAAAGCCTAATAACACCCTAGACAATCAATCTCTTGAGCTAGGAAGATGTTATCTTAACTTAATCATGTTCAAGTGATTCCCCAAACGTCTCTCGGGGGGGGGGGGGGGGGGGGGGGGGGATTCACCAAGAGATCGAATTTCAATTGATAAAAAAGAAACAAGCATTAAGAACACTTAAATTAAAGAGATCTAAGACCTTAATCAAACATAAACAAATATGGAAATCCCTAAGTTTTCCCCTAATCTCACCCTTTCCACAAGAACCCTAGACTAACTTACTCAGAATTCATGAAGTAAAACATAGACTTAAAATCGAAAATCAATTGCATAAAATTAACACTAAAAATCGTAAATTGCTTTGTAAAGATGGAGATCTTAAATTGGTAGAAAAGATTGTAAATTAAAACTGGAAATTCTAGTACAATTTATAGATCAAAAGATCTTAAAGAAAAAGGAAAAATACTTAAAGAGAAAAAGGGAAAATTCCCTAGAAAGAAAAATGGGAAATTCCTTTAAAAAGTGAAAAGGAAATTTCCTTAAGAAAGATAATAGAAAAAGCCTAAAATAGTTGTTGGGTTGCACAAGTAGGTATGGATGGGTTTTTTTCGCAGAGAAGCCCAAGAAGTCAATCGTCGTCAAAAGTCTTAGTTCTGGTCCGCAAATCCACTCGACCAAGTGATGGTCGAGTGTCATGCTCGAGTGTCAAACTCGAGTGTCGAATCTTCTTGTTCACATCTTGAACTTCAACTTAGGCCAGACGATTCCTTATTGGTCTTCTTGTAGTCCGAAATACTCCATGATAAGCTCCAAAAAGTGCCTAAAAATACCTTTTATGCAATGTATGCAATGCCCAACACTAAGAATGCAAATTATGCTTAAAAGAACCTAAAACAATGATAATAATGCAAGTATGAATGCAAAACATGCTAAATAATGGAATTAAAATGTGGTAAAATGCAGACACATCATGTTTCTGTTGAGAGAAGGAGGAGAGATTGTGCCTCAGGATAGCTCAGAAAGTGAGGTAGAGGACGATTTGGAGGAGGAAGAAGCAGCTGCAGCAGTTGGAGAGTTACTTGTTGCGTGCAGAGCATTGAGCATTCAGGTTCATCCAGATGATAAGGAACAACGTGAGAATCTCTTCCACACCAGATGTGTAGTTGAGGATAAGGTTTGCACCTTGATTATTGATGGAGGCAGCTGCACCAATGCCGCCAGTGAGGAAATGGTGAAGAAGCTTAATCTTAAGACTATTTCACATCCTAAACCGTATCAGCTGCAGTGGTTAGACAACAAGGGTGCTATAACCGTTTCTCAGCAAGTACTCATCAAGTTGGCGATTGGGAATTATGAAGATGAGTTGCTGTGTGATGTTGTGCCAATGAGGTCTAGTCACGTTCTGTTGGGCAGACCATGGCAGTATGATAGGCGTGTGATGCATGATGGGTACACAAACAAGCAGGTGTTTGAGTACAAGGGACAAAAAATCACTCTTCTTCCACTCACACCAGCTGAAATCTACAAGGATCAGATGGATATGAACAGAAAGGAGAAGGAGAAAGTGTCAAATGCATTATACTTCAATCACAGTGAGTTTAACAAGTTGTTTGATCCAGAAATGACTACTTTTATGTTTGTGTACAAGGAGACATTGGCGTGTACTAAACCTTCAGAGGAGCTTCCACATGAGATGATTCAGATCATAGTGGAGTATGAGGACGTTTTTCCTAAAGGGATACCATCGGGATTGCCTCCAATTCGTGGAATTGAGCATCAGATTGATTTATTGCCTGGTTCTATGTTGCCAAACAAACCAACTTACAAAACTAATCCACTTTAGACTAAAGAGCTTCAGAAGCAAGTAGAGGAGCTGATGAGTAAGGGCTATATTCGTGAGAGTTTAAGCCCATGTGATGTACCAGTGTTGTTAGTGCCTAAGAAAGATGGGACATGGAGGATATGTGTAGACTGCAGAGCTATCAACAACATCACAATGAAGTACAGACATCCGATTCCAAGACTTGATGACATGCTGGATGAGTTATGTGGATCCACCATCTTCTCTAAAATCGATTTGAAGAGTGGTTACCACCATATCAGAATGAGGGAAGGGGATGAGTGGAAGACTGCATTCAAGACCAAGCAAGGCTTATATTGTTAAACTAAAAGAGTTAAATAGCTGGAGTGTAAGACAAGCTTCAGTTGGAGTGCTAAACAAGGAACCGAGTAAAAGGAAGGGTCTAACTACAAATGATGTGATTCTTCCTAGGATAGAACTCCGAAAATCAGGGCTAGAGAACTCGGAATCAAATGAAATTTGAGCAGCGGATAGATTGGACTGTGAGAAACTCGGTTATGAGTTTTGAGCGTATTTGGACGAGGGGTGTCTGAGATATGACGGCGAAGTCTCTGTGTGACAATAGAACTGATGGATTGACGTGGCAGAATGGATTAGGAATAAGATGAGGACGTGATGAGGACTTGTAGGTGACGAAGATGAAGTGATAGAATGGATAGATTTCTGTGATTAGATGAATTAGTGAAGAATCTCTTGGCTCACGACGTGATGGGAGATTCAGGGTCTAGGATGTCCAGAACCGTGGCTTGAGAGCATGAAAACTTTAAAGAAGTCTTTTTGTCAAAATAATACTCTGAAGAAGTTTACAGCAAGTTCTAGGGTTTAAATATAACCCTAGAACCAAAACAACATTTAGTTCTAAACAAAAACAACATGTAGTTTGAAACTTATAAAAAACAGCAAAGCGTTTAAATAAAAACAACGAGGCGTCCCCTAATGGTGCACCTCAAAATCTACTAAGTACAAAACCATATTGGTTTGTACATTATTCTCCTAATGGTAAGACTCCTAAGTAACTCGCCGTAGTGATTCCATCTGCCTCATTAAAAACCATGAGAGAAAATCCAATTGGGACAAAACTCTCTATGGGAAAAAGAGTACAAACTTCCTCACCTAAGTTACCTAGTTATCATTACCAGGAGAAGTCTTCAAGTTGGAGATGTTGAAGACTTGCATAGCTGGTGGCGAGAACGATCCTTCAGTCATAAGCGAGTGAGCTTCCTTAGCCAACTCCTTAGCTCTCGAACGCGTGATTGGTCCTACCAGCTCTGGTTCCTTAGCTTCTATGCTGCTCACGATCACATCATCCTCTCCCTCTTCAAAAGGATTTGTCCTCAAATCCGAATCTGCAACATATGGAAGCAAGTCAGAAACATTGAACGTTGGAGATATGTTATACTTACCTTGGAGATCAATCTGATAGGCGTTGTTGTTGATCCTCTTCACGACTTCGAATGGTCCATCAACTCGTGGCTGAAGCTTGCTCTTCCTCTCTTCTGGAAATCGATCTTTCCTTAGGTGAATCCACACCAAATCTCCTTCTTCCAAGATCAGCTCCTTCCGGCCCTTGTTTGCATACTTCTCATATTGCTCTGTCTTCTTCTCTATATTCTCCTTAGCTTTAGCGTGTATTTTCCTCACCTGATCAGCCTTTTCTTTTCCATCTAAACTACATTTCACACTTAAAGGCAAAGGGATCAAGTCTAGAGGTGACTGAGGATTAAAGCCATAAACGATTTCAAAGGGAGAAAAGAGAGTGGCAGAATGCTTAGCGTGATTGTAGGAAAACTCAACGTGTGGTAAGCATTCTTCCCATGACTTGATGTTGCTCTTAACCAACACTCTGAGAAGTGTAGACAACGTCCTGTTCACCACCTCGGTTTGGCCATCAGTTTGAGGGTGACAACTCGTTGAAAACGTGAGCTTAGTTCCTAGTTTAGCCCATAAAGTCCTCCAAAAATGTCCTAAGAATTTGGTATCTCGATCTGAAACTATCACTTGTGGCATTCCATGCAAGCGAACTACCTCCCTGAAAAACAAGTTAGCTACACTAACATCATCATCGGTCTTGTGACTAGCTATAAAGTGTGCCATCTTGCTGAACCTGTCAACAACTACAAAAATAGAATCTCTACCATTTCTGGTTCGAGGTAAGCCAAGCACGAAATCCATGGAAATAGGAGTCCAAGGCTGAGAAGGGATAGGGAGAGGTGTGTACAAACTGTGAGGCTGCACCTTACTCTTTGCCATTTTGCATACAGCACATCTAGAACAAACCTTCTCAACGTCTGACTTCATGTTAGGCCAATAGAAGTGATCTTGCAATCCAAGTAAGGTCTTGGAAACTCCAAAATGACCAGCCAATCCGCCACCATGAGCTTTTCTAACCAACAATTCTCTGATGGATCCTCTTGGTATGCACAATCGATTGTTGTAGTATAAATAGTCATCCTGTCTAAAGTATTTATCACAAGCAAACTTATGGCATTTACCTTAGCTTCTGGATAATGCATTTGCGACTACATTATCCTTACCTTTCTTGTACTTAACAACGTAAGGGAAGGTCTCAATAAACTCCATCCATCTGGCGTGTCTCTTGTTGAGCTTTTGCTGTCCTTTCAAGTACTTGAGAGACTCATGATCTGTGTGAATGACGAACTCCTTAGGCCACAAATAATGCTGCCATGTTTGAAGTGCTCTAACCAATGCATACAGCTCCTTGTCATAGGTTGGGTAGTTGCTGGTGGATCCTCCTAGCTTCTCACTAAAGTATGCAACTGGTTTCCTATCCTGCATCAAAACAGCTCCAATGCCAACTCCTGAGGCATCACATTCAATTTCAAATGTTTTCTTAAAATCAGGAAGAACTAAAAGTGGGGCATTGATAAGCTTCTCTTTCCAGGCTGAAAACGCCTGCTCTTGTGCTTCTTCCCATCTGAATCCAACTTCCTTCTTGACTACTTCTGTCAATGGTGCTGCTATGGTGCTGAAGTTTTGAATAAATCGCCTATAAAATCCAGCAAGTCCATGAAAGCTTCTGACTTCTCCAACATTCTTAGGCGTATTCCAATCCTTGATTGCCTTGATCTTTTCGTCATCTACTCTAACTCCTTCTGCACTAACAACAAAACCTAGAAAAATAACCTCAGTAGTACAGAATGAACACTTAGAGTAATTAGCAAAAAGAGATTGAGAGCGAAGAACATCTAGAACCCTGCAGATGTGTTCTAAATGCTCTCCCAAACCTTTGCTGTAGATGAGTATATCATCGAAGTAGACTACTACAAATAGCCCAATGAACGGTCTGAGAGTGTGATTCATGAGACGCATGAATGTGCTGGGAGCATTGGTGAGACCAAACGGCATAACCAGCCACTCATATAACCCTTGCTTGGTCTTGAATGCAGTCTTCCACTCATCCCCTTCCTCATTCTGATTTGATGATAACCACTCTTCAAATCGATTTTGGAGAAGATGGTGGATCCACATAACTCATCTAGCATATCATCAAGTCTTGGAACCGGATGTCTGTACTTCACTGTGATGTTGTTGATAGCTCTGCAGTCTACACACATTCTCCATGTTCCATCTTTCGTAGGCACTAACAAGACTGGTACAACACATGGGCTTAAACTCTCACGAATATATCCCTTACTCATCAGCTCTTCTACTTGCTTCTGAAGCTCCTTTGTCTCCACGGGGTTGGTTCTGTAGGCGGGTTTGTTTGGCAAGACTGAACCCGAAACTATCTCAATCTGATGCTCAATCCCACGAATTGGAGGCAAACCTGATGGTATCTCTTCTGGAAAAACGTCCTTATACTCCTCAATAATTTGCATCACCTCATGAGGAAGTTCTGCTGCTGGTTTTATACTCGTCAATGACTCCTTATAAACGAACATAAAGGTAGTCATCTCTGGATCAAAAAGCTTGTTGAACTCGCTGTGACTGATGTACAAGCTGTTAGACACTTTCTCCTTATCCTTGCGATTCATATGCAGCTGATCCTTGTAAATTTCCCCTGGTGTGAGGGGTAGAAAAGTGATCTTGCGTCCCTTAAACTCAAAAATTTGCTTGTTGGTGTAGCCATCATGCAGAACTCGCCTGTCATACTGCCACGGCCTTCCCAACAAAACGTGACTACTTTTCATGGGAACCACATCACACAGCAACTCATCTTCATACTTCCCAATTGCCAACTTGATGAGTACTTGCTGAGAAACAGTTATAGCTCCCTTGTTGTTTAACCACTGCAGCTGATACGGTCTTGGATGTGAAGTAGTCTTAAGATTAAGCTTCTTCACCATCTCATCACTGGCGGCATTTGTGCAGCTGCCTCCATCAACAATCAAGGTGCAAACCTTATCCTGAACTACACATCTTGTGTGGAAAAGATTCTCACGCTGTTCCCTATCGTCTGGATGAATCTGAACACTCAAAGTTCTGCGTGCTACTAACATCTCTCCAACTGCTGCTGGTTCTTTTTCTGAATGCTCATGATCTGATTCCACATAAATCCTATGACCAGAAACGTAATCAGACCGTCTTTGTGGCTGTGAGCTTCTCCTTTGATGACCAACTGTTTCTCTGTACCTAATTAGTGATTTAAGGCGTCTAACTCTCTGCTGTCTAGAAGAAGAACCCACGTGTGCTTTTCCTTTAGCAATCCTGTTTGCTTCATTGGGACTAGGACGCTCTGATGATTCTGGCTCGGTAGCACTTTGATCATTCTTTAGCTCTTTGAATCGGTTCTCAAACTTGCTATCAAGCTGCTCTAATTGCTGAAAGAGTTGAGAAGCTATTGCTCGATTGGCTTCTTTGATTTGCTGAGCCATGGCTTTGCTTAGAGCTTCCATAGCTTCAGCTGAAAGCTCCATTGTACCTGAAAGGAAGTCGAAACAACTCACAGTAACTAGTTCTTAGATGAAAAGAAAGGAAATAAAAGCCTAAAAAAAACGAAAATCCTAATCCTAGTAGGAATAGGATTCCTAAACTAATCCTAATTCTAACAGGAAAAAAGAAAACCTAATCCTAATTTTAATAGGAAAACAGAAAACCTAATCCTAATTCTAATAGGAAAACAGAAAACCTAATCCTAATTCCATCAGGAAACGAAACCTAATCCTAATTCAATCAGGAAAACGAATCTAAACCCTAACAATGAATGAGAACGAAAATAACAAGAGAAAGAGAGATTAGGGTTAGAGATTTTCTCAGCCTTGGCACAGAGTTGGCTTTGATACCACTTGATGTGATTCTTCCTAGGATAGAACTCTGAAAATCAGGGCTAGAGAACTCGAAATCAAATGAAATTTGAGTAGCGGATAGATTAGACTGTGAGAAACTCGGTTATGAGTTTTGAGCGTATTTGGACGAGGGGTTTCTGAGATATGACGGCAAAGTCTCTGTGTGACAATAGAACTGATGGATTGACGTGGCAGAATGGATTAGGAATAAGATGAGGACGTGATGAGGACTTGTAGGTGACGAAGATGAAGTGATAGAATGGATAGATTTCTGTGATTAGATGAATTAGTGAAGAATCTCTTGGCTCACAACGTGATGGGAGATTCAGGGTCTAGGATGTCCAGAACCGTGGCTTGAGAGCATGAAAACTTTAAAGAAGTCTTTTTGTCAAAATAATACTCTAAGAAATTTACAGCAAGTTATGGGGTTTAAATACAACCCTAAAACAGAACAGCATGTAGTTTTTAAACCGAAAAACAACATGTAGTTTGAAACTTATAAAAAACAGCAAAGCGTTTAAATAAAAACAATGAGGCGTCCCCTAATGGTGCACCTCAAAATCTACTAAGTACAAAACCAGATTGGTTTGTACATTATTCTCCTAATGGTAAGACTCCTAAGTAACTCGCCGTAGTGATTTCATCTGCCTCATTAAAAACCATGAGAGAAAATCCAATTGGGACAAAACTCTCTATGGGAAAAAGAGTGTAATAAAAGAGTGTAATGTGTATGTATAGGTAGGGTTTTCGTGTGCTCTTACTATATATATGTTGTAAACATCATTTGTAAAGTTAAAGAAATGAGAAGACAATCTCTCTTCTTCCAACTCTCTCTCTCTCAACCATACTCTCCTCAATTCTCAATCAGATTCTCTCTTCTTCTCTAATCACACACTATTGAGAATTCTCACATGGTATCAGAGCATAAGATCTCTTATGACTCATTTAATCCGCTGAAACTCTCTAATTCTCTTATCTAATCTGCTGAAACTTTCTCTCTCTTCTTGAAACTCCATTGTTTGAAAGCTTCATCTTTCTGTCCAAATCTCTCTGTTTCTTTCCTCTGTGTCAAATCTGATGGATAACTCAAAGCTTGTTGGTATTCATGTCACTCTCAAGGGAGTGAACTACTTGTTATGGTCTAGAACCATAAAATCTGTGTTGTGTGGTCGTGGACTTTGGGCTCATGTTGAAGGAGGAGCTCCAAAGAGGATGGCTAGGTCTGTTGACAAAGAAAAGAAAGGTGAAGCTAGTGGAGTTGTGGCTGTAGAGGATGAGGACGCTAAGTGGTACCAAGATGACCAAGTAGCTCTTGTTATCATATCATGCAAAGCTCTCTTGACCCAGCAATCCATGAAGTTTATTCCTACTGTGAGAGTGCTAAGCAATTATGGGACACACTCAAGAAGGTTTATGGCAACCTATCAAACCTCAGCCGTGTGTATGAGGTGAAGAAAGCTATCAATGATCTCAGCCAAGAAGATATGGAGTTCACCCAATGGTTTGGGAAGTATAGATCTCTTTGGGCTGAGCTTGACATGCTAAGACCCCCAACAGTGGACCCAACGGTGTTAGGTGAAAGACTTGAGCAAGACAAGGTCTTTGGTCTTATGATGAACCTAAACCCAGCCTATGGTGACCTTGTTAGGCATCTTTTGAGGCAAGACAAGCTGCCAAGGTTGGAGGAAGTGTGTGGATCCATTCAAAGAGAACAAGGTTCAAGAAGTCTTCTTGGTGGTAAGGGGGAGCTTACTATGGCTAACAAAGCTTCATACCGACCAGAGGAGAAGAAGGTGTGGATATGTGACCATTGCAAGAAGAAAGGTCACTCTAAGGACAGCTGTTGGATACTTCATCCCCACCTCAAGCAAAACAGATGGGAAAAGGCAAAAGTGAACCTTGCAACTGAAGGAATGGAGGCTCAAACCATCACAGCTAGCACATCATCTCAAATGGTTGAAGGAAAGGCTATGTCTGTAAACTACAATGATTATGTGAAGAAATCAGACCTTGAAGAGCTCATCAAATCCATCAATGCCCTCAAAGATTCTGGTATCTCTTATCATGCTTCAAAAGTTTCGGATCAAATTGTGGTAGATTCTGGTGCATCTCATAATATGATTAAGAACCCTAAGTTGATTAGCAATTTAAAACCGGCCTTAGGGAATGTGATTATTACTGATGGTAAAAGAGTTCCTATAGAGGCATTGGTGATTTAAAATTGTTTGATAAAAGCTCTAAAGCCCTTTACATGCCATCATTTACCTCAAATTTGTTGAGTGTAAGCAAGACTGTTAGTGATCTTAATTGTAGAGCTATATTTGAGCCTAACAAAGTTTGTTTTCAGGATATTAAGAGTGGCAAAGTCCTTGGAGAAGGTGTCCCCAAAAATGGATTATATCCCCTTGAAGATGTGGAGAAAGATCCGAATTCATCTTTACCTTTATCTTGCTTATCTAGTTCTTGTAGTAATGATGAGAATGTTTTATGGCATGCTAGACTTGGTCATCCTCATTCACGTGCTTTAGGGTTGTTATTGCCTAGTATTTCCTTTAAAAATGATGATTGTGAGGCTTGTATACTTGGTAAACATTGTAGATCAGTGTTTCCTAAGTCCTCAACCGTTTATGAACGTTGTTTTGAATTAATTCACTCAGATGTGTGGTCTTCTCCTTGTGAGTCTAGAGAAAACCATAAGTATTTTGTCACCTTTATAGATGAGAAATCCAAGTACACTTGGTTAACTTTGTTACCTTCAAAAGATAGGGTGCTAGAGGCATTTACCAATTTCCAAACCTATGTGACTAACCATTATAATGCAAAGATTAAAATCATAAGAACAGATAATGGAGGTGAATACACAAGCAACTCATTCAAACAACTCGTAGCCAAACTCGGAATAATGCATCAAACAAGCTGCCCGTACACCCCTCAACAAAATGGTGTGGCTGAAAGGAAGAATAGACACCTTATGGAGGTTGCTAGAGCCATGATGTTCCACACTAATGTCCCAAAATGGTTTTGGAGTGATGCGGTGATGACAGCTTGTTATGTGATTAATCGACTTCCTACCAAAGTGCTAAAGGATGTCTCTCTATTTGAGGTACTAACTCAAACAAAACCATCAATTAATCATTTACGTGTGTTTGGTTGTGTTGGCTTTGTCTTGGTACCAGGAGATCAAAGAAACAAGTTAGAGGCTAAAAGTACTAAAGGAGTGTTTGTTGGATACTCGACAACTCAAAAAGGATATAAGTGTTACATCCCAGAGACGAGGAGGGTGCTTGTGTCTCGAGATGTGAAGTTTATAGAGACAAAGGGGTACTATGAGGTAAAGAATTGGTCAGAGTTACAAGGACTATCTGAAAATGCTCAATCAGGTCCCTCAGGTCGTGCCACTTCCTTGCGAAACATTTTGGAGAAGATTGGAGTGGTGGCTGCCAATCCTCCTCAATCCACATCCCATGATGCCACGCCTCGACAACATCACTCGTCTGTTGATGGTCGAGTCCACCACAAGACTGATGATGGTCTAAGTACACTCGCCAACAATAACCCGAGTGTTGATAACCATGTGACTATAGACAAACATGAGGAGGACTCAAACAGTGTTCCGATAGATGAGGTCCCGATTGATGAGGAGGAATCAGCACCCTTGGGAGAAAACCATGCAGAGGCAGAATCAAGTGCTAATGAACCACCAAGCCAACTGCTAAGGCGTAGCACAAGAGTGAAGAAGAATCCATCCAATTGGGTTAACACACGTGTGTACTATAACAACAAGGCAGTAGCTTATCCAACACAAGTTATGTGCACCTTAGCCCACGTTCCAATAGCTCATCAAGCTTTTACCAGCCAGATTGATCAACACTTCATCCCTAATACCTATGAAGAAGCCAAGGAGCACAAGGTGTGGAGAGATGCTGTGGATAATGAGCATGGAGCAATGGAGAGGAATCACACTTGGGATAAATCTGAACTTCCGAAAGGGAAGAAGGCTGTAACTTCAAGATGGCTTTTCACCATCAAATACAAAAGTAATGGAGAAATTGAACGCCACAAATCAAGACTTGTAGCGAGGGGATTTACTCAAACCTATGAAGAAGACTACCACGACACATTTGCTCCGGTTGCCAAACTCCATACGGTACGTGTAGTGTTGTCTTTAGCTACTAATCTTGATTGGGAATTGTGGCAGATGGATGTCAAGAATGCATTCCTACAAGGAGAACTAGAGGATGAGGTATACATGCATCCTCCACCGGGATTGGAGCACATTGTGGCACCAGGAAATGTCTTGAGGCTTCGGAAAGCTATCTATGGTCTTAAACAATCTCCTAGAGCTTGGTATCATAAGTTGAGTCAAACCTTACGTGACCATGGATTTAGGAAGTCTGAGGCAGACCACACCCTCTTCACACTCCAAGGTAAGGATGGAATTGTTGTTGTCCTTGTGTATGTGGATGATATCATCATCACCGGAAGTGACAAAACGGGTATCAAAGGTATCAAAACACACCTTCATTCTGTTTTTGACATTAAGGATTTGGGAGAAATGAAGTACTTTCTTGGCATTGAAGTGTGCCGATCGAAGGAAGGCCTCTTCTTGTCTCAAAGTACACATTTGATCTTTTGAATGAGTGTGATGTAGGTACAAGGATTGCAAAGACACCACTTGAGGATGCCTACAAAGCAACGTGCAAGGGGGAGAAAGATGATGAACCATTTGAAGATGTACATCTATACAGGAAAATGGTTGGTAAGTTGATTTATCTTACTATAACTAGACCGAATTTGTGTTTTGCAGTGAACCAAGTAAGTCAACATATGCAAGCACCGAAGAAGTGCCATTGGGAAATGGTGGATCGCATCTTGAGATATCTCAAAGGAACTTCAGAGCAAGGCATATGGATGGGAAGAAATGACAACACAACTCTTGTTGGATACTGTGATGCGGATTGGGCTGGAGATAGGCAAGACCGCAAGTCCACCACCGGGTATTGCACGTTCCTCGGAGGCAATTTAGTCACTTGGAAGAGCAAGAAGCAGAAGGTGGTGTCATGCTCAAGTGCCGATGCTGAATATAGAGCTATGAGGAAGCTCACAGATGAACTTATATGGCTAAAGGCGTTGCTCAAAGATTTGGGGATTGAGACTCAAGAACCGATCACAATGCATTGTGATAATCAAGCTGCCATTCACATTGCCTCTAACTCAGTCTTCCATGAAAGAACAAAGCATATAGAGGTTGATTGCCACAAGGTTCAAGAAAAGGTGGAGCAAGGAGTGATCTTGCCATGTTACACAAGGAGCTCATATCAATTGGCTGACATTTTCACTAAGGCTGCAAGCTCAAAGGTGTGTGAGTTTGTATATGAGAAGCTTGGACTAATTAATTTGTCCAAGGCGTAACAATGAACCATACTCTTTTTCCCTTAGTTGGTTTTATCCCAGAAAGGGTTTTCCACTAAGGTTTTTAACGAGGTGGGGAGTTACAACTTTCAAGCTTGTTCCTAATGATCCACATTATGGATTCAAGCTTGAGGGGGAGTGTTAAACTAAAAGAGTTAAATAGCTGGAGTGTAAGACAAGCTTCAGTTAGAGTGCTAAACAAGGAACCGAGTAAAAGGAAGGGTCTAACTACAAAGAAGAACTTGGTTTGCATTGTTGGAAAGGAACTACGTCACATGTGTGGTAACTTGGCTCAGAAAAGTCACATGTGACTCCTTGAAGACCGTTGGAACATATTGGGAAAAGTCTTCCCTTCGCTTTTGTAATGGCAGATTTGGTTTGTACCCATTTCGGGTAAGTTTTGTCTTTAGTGTTTGGAGTGTATAAAAGAGTGTAATGTGTATGTATAGGTAAGTTTTTCGTGTGCTCTTACTATATATATGTTGTAAACCTCATTTGTAAAGTTAAAGAAATGAGAAGACAATCTCTCTTTTTCCAACTCTCTCTCTCAGCCATACTCTCCTCAATTCTCAATCAGATTTTCTCTTATTCTCTAATCACACACTATTGAGAATTCTCACATATATGAGTGGCTGATTATGCCGTTTGGTCTCACCAATGCTCCCAGCACGTTCATGCATCTCATGAATCACACTCTCAGACCATTCATTGGGCTGTTTGTAGTAGTCTACTTTGATGATATACTCATCTACAGTAAAGGTTTGGGAGAGCATTTAGAGCACATCCGCAGGGTTCTAGATGTTCTTCGCTCTCAATTTCTCTTTGCTAATTATTCTAAATGTTTATTCTGTACTACTGAGGTTGTCTTTTTAGGCTTTGTTGTTAGTGCAGATGGAGTTAGAGTAGATGATGAGAAGATCAAAGCAATCAGAGATTGGCCAACACCTAAAAACGTTGGAGAAGTCAGGAGTTTTCATGGATTAGCTGGCTTTTACAGGAGATTTGTCAAGGACTTCAACACCATTGCAGCACCACTAACAGAAGTCATTAAGAAGGACATTGGATACAGATGGGAAACAGCACAATAAAAGGCGTTTTTAGCCTTGAAAGAGAAGCTTATCAATTCTCCACTCTTAGTACTTTCTGATTTTATGAAAACATTTGATATTGTTTATGGCTTTAATCCACAGTCCGCTCTAGACTTGATTTCTTTGCCTTTGAGTGTGAAATGTAGTGCAGATGGAAAAGCAAAGGCTGAACAAGAGAATTCATGCCAAAGCCAAGGATAACATAGAGAAGAAGACAGAGCAGAACCAGAAACACGCCAACAAAGGAAGAAAGGAGCTGATATTTGAAGAAGGAGATTTGATGTGGATTCATCTCAGGAAAGATCGATTTCCAGAAGAGAGGAAGAGCAAACTACTGCCACGAGTTGATGGTCCATTTGAAGTCATCAATAGGATCAACAACAATGCTTACAAGATCGATCTCCGAGGTAAGTATAACACATTAAATTCGTTCAATGTTTCTGATTTGCTTCCTTATGTTGCAGATACAGATTTGAGGACAAATCCTTTTCAAGAGGGAGAGGATGATATGATCGTGGATGACACAACAGCTGCAGCACCTAAAGTAGAGGGTCGGATTACACGTTCCAGAGCTAAGGAAATGGCCAAGGAAGCTCATTCCCTCATTGCCGAAGGAGTTGACGAGCTAGCAGCTGCACAAGTCTTCAACATCTCCATGTTGAAGACTTTTCCTGGTAATGATAACTAGGTAACTTAGGTGAGGAAGTTTGTACTCTTTTTCCCATAGAGAGTTTTGTCCCAATTGGGTTTTCTCTCATGGTTTTTAATGAGGCAGATGGAATCACTACGGCAAGTTACTTAGGAGTCTTACCATTACGAGAATAATGTACAAACCAATCTGGTTTTGTACTTAGTAGATTTTGAAGTGCGCAATTAGGGGACGCCTCGTTGTTTTTATTTAAACGCTTTGCTGTTTTTTTATAAGTTTAAACTGCATGTTGTTCTTGTTTAGAACTACATGGTGTTTTGGTTCTAGGGTTATATTTAAACCCCAGAACTTGCTGTAAACTTCTTCAGAGTATTATTTTGACAAAAAGACTTCTTTAAAGTTTTCATACTCTCAAGCCACGGTTCTAGACATCCTAGAGCCGAATCTCTTATCACGTTGTGAGCCAAGAGATTCTTCACTTAATTCATCTAATCACAGAAATCTATCCATTTAATCACTTCAATTCGTCACCTCACCAATTCACGCGAATCAGCAGCCATATCCATCTCATCACCAATTGACGCGAATCAGCAGCCATATCCATCTAATCAGATCATGTCCTCATCTTATTCCTAATCCATTATGCCATATCAATCCATCATTTCTATTGTCACACAGAGATTTTGCCGTCATATCTTGGAAACGCCTCGGTGAAATCCGCTCAAAACTTAGCACCACATTCCTCACACTCCAATCTATCCGCTGCTCAAGTTTCATACGATTCCGAGTACTCTAGCCCCGATTTTCAGAGTTCTATCCTAGGGAAAATCACATCAACTCCCCTCCGGGCTCAGGGAACCTCAAAGGAGATTAAATCCGTATTTGAAGGAGGTTGTTAAAAAGGAAATTTTGAAACTGTTAGATGCTGATATAATTTACCCTATTTCGGATAGCAAATGGGTATCTCCTGTGCATTGTGTGCCTAAAAAGGGAGGGGTCACTATTATTAGGAATGAGAATGATGATTTGATTCCAACTAGAACTGTTACAGGACATAGGATGTGCATTGATTTTAGGAAATTGAATTCTGCATCTAGGAAAGATCATTATCCTTTGCCATTCATCGATCAGATGCTAGAAAGGTTGGCTAATCACTCATATTGTTGTTTCCTTGATGGATATAGTGGATTTTTCCAAATCCCTATACATCCAAATGATCAGGAAAAGACAACCTTTACTTGCCCTTATGGTACATTTGCATATAGGAGAATGCCGTTTGGTCTTTGTAATGCACCTGCTACTTTTCAAAGTTGCATGACCTCTATATTTTCGAATCTGATTGAGGAGATGGTTGAGGTGTTCATGGACGATTTTTTTGTCTATGGCTCTTCCTTCTCCTCTTGTTTGTCGAACTTTTGCAGGGTTTTATCCAGGTGTGTTGAGACAGATCTCGTGCTTAATTGGGAGAAATGCCACTTCATGGTGAGAGAAGGCATCATTCTAGGTCATAAGATTTCATGAAAGGGTATCGAAGTCGATAAAGCCAAGATAGAAGTGATGGTTCAACTGCAGCCACCCAAAACAGTCAAAGACATTAAGAGTTTCTTGGGACATGCAGGATTTTATAGGCGATTCATCAAAGATTTTTCAAAAACTGCTAGGCCTCTAACTCGTCTCATTTGTAAGGAAACAGATTTCGTCTTTGACGAGGAACGCCTCAAGGCTTTTCTCGAACTTAAAGAAGCCTTGATAATAGCACCAATAGTCCAAGCACCTGACTTGAATCTCCCTTTTGAGATAATGTGTGATGCTAGTGACTATGCTGTTGGAGCAGTTCTGGGACAGAAGAAGGATAGGAAGCTAAATGTGATCTACTATGCTAGTAGAACACTAGATGAAGCTCAGGTGAAATACGCCACTATAGAGAAGGAATTGCTTGCAGTCGTGTTCGCTTTTGAGAAATTCAGGTCCTATCTGGTTGGATTGAAAGTTATTGTGCATACTAATCATGCAGCTCTAAGATACTTGATGAAGAAGAAGGATGCTAAGCCTAGACTACTTAGGTGGATCTTGTTGCTGCAAGAATTTGACATGGAGATAGTCGATAAACCTTGGATAGAAAATGGTGTTGCTGATCATCTATCTAGGGATATAGGTGGAAGAAACCCTTCCAATGAGCGATTCTATGCCTGAAGAACAATTGTTGAGTTTTTTCCATCAAACACTCGATCATGACACTCGAGTGTCGGGCCCACAATCAGAAAAAGTGTTTCTCGATCGGATCAAAATTTGTGGGAAGTTGCTTGCCTTGGTATACCGACTTGGTTAACTATTTGGTAGGAGGAAAGCTGCCTAAGACTCTGAATTATCACCAAAGGAAGAAATTCTTCAGGGATGTAAGGCAGTATTTCTGGGATGAACCTTATCTTTACAAGCAAGGGTCTGATGGATTATTCAGAAGATGTGTATCAGAAGAGGAAGTCAAGGGAATATTGGAGCACTGCCATGGATCTACCTATGGAGGACACTTTGCTGCATTCAAAACAGCACAAAAGATTCTTCAGTTTGGGTTATGGTGGCCATCGATTTTCAAAGACTGCGAGGAGTTCATATGTAGGTGTGATTGCTGTCAAAGAATGGGTAGTATAAGCAAGAGGAATGAAATGCCGCAGAATCCTATCTTGGAAATAGAAGTGTTTGACTGTTGGGGAATCGATTTTATGGGACCATTTAAGCCTCCTTCTTAAGGGAACAACTACATTCTGGTTGTTGTGGATTATGTCTCTAAATGGGTAGAAGCTATTGCAGCTCCTACAAACGATGCAAAAGTGGTACTTAAGTTTTTCAAACACATAATATTTCCCAGATTTGGTGTACCAAGAGTTGTGATCAGCGATGGAGGATCCCACTTTGTCAACAAGGTTTTCGAGAATTTACTTAGGAAACATGGGGTTAAACACAAGGTGGCAACTCCTTATCATCCTCAAACCAGCGGACAAGTCGAGGTCTCTAACAAGCAGATTAAATCGATTTTGATGAAGATAGTTGGGCTGTCAAGACGTGATTGGGCCGCCAAATTAGATGATACTCTTTGGGCCTATAGGACTGCTTTCAAAACACCTATTAGACGCACACCCTTTTAACTACTCTATGGGAAGTCTTGCCACATGCCGGTAGAGCTAGAGTACAAATCGATTTGGGCAACCAAACTCCTGTATTTCGATATCAAGTCAGCACAAGAAAAGAGGCAGATGGATATACATGAGCTAGAAGAAATCAGACTTGAAGCATATCATAGCTCAAAAGCATACAAAGATCGCACAAAGGCAGCTCACGACAAAAAGATCCAGCAGAAAACGCTTGCAGTTGGTGATCAAGTGCTTCTCTTTAACTCAAGACTCAACCTGTTTCCCGGAAAACTACGATCAAAGTGGTCTGGTCCATTCAAAGTACTACAAGTTCTACCTTATGGAGCAGTCACTTTAGCAAACAGCAATGGGGGAAGGATTCACTGTGAACGGTCATAGAGTTAAGCCTTATTTGGCCAACTGCACGATTCCCGAGGGAACTTTGGTTCTGCTCGATAAGCCACCTCATCTCCAATGAATATGAGGAAGTCGAGCTTGAGACTATAAACAAGTGCAGTTGGGAGGCAATCCCAAAGGTATCCTCTGTATATACGTTTAATTTTTTCGGCATGTTTAATTTCTTTAAGTATACTGGTTACTTTTCATCTTTACTTGCATCTATTTCGTCTTACATGCACTTGGAAGGTTTTTTGTACCTTTCTACAGGAAAGTGGGGCCCAAATAGGACAGGTGGGGTCGGAACCGACAAGATGGGACAACACTCGACCACGCTTGGTCGAGTGTCCCACTCGAGTGTCAGCCATCACTTGGCAGACTGACACTCGACCAAACCTGCTCGAGTGTCAGGCTCGAGCGTCCCGCCATCATGCCTATTCATATGCCTTCGCACCTATAACTGCCAAAAGCTGGGAAAGGGGAGACATTTACTTCGAAAAATGGGTTAAATCTTTCTTTAATGCAATATCTTTTATATTTAATTCAAAAGATTTGATTTAATCCAAGTTCAAATTTTGAATTTGAAAAGATTCCCCCTTTGTTTTTCCTCCTCTATAAAAGGAGGAGGAGTCTCTCTCCTTTCGTTCACACCAAATACACTCTCTCTCTAACAATTCTCACTTGTTTTTCTCTCTTTTACAGAACCAAATCGTCTCTCTCTCTGCTCATCCACTACACTCGACCATTCCACCTCGAGTGTCAAGGTCGAGCGTCGAAACACTCGCTCTTTTCCGATCAACTCTCACGATGACTGACGGCAAAACCAACAAGGCTAACCTCCTCCGCCTGAGAGCCAAGAATAATGCTCGAATGAGAAGCAATCATGCCCAAGGAGAGTCTTCTAAAGGCACGAACAAACCTAGCAGAAAGGAGAAGAGAAGGTTAGAGGTTCAATCTGAGAATGAGTCGGAGGAAGGAAGAGAGTACATGGACGAGGATGATATGGATCCAGACCTCGTTGAAGAGACACTTCGTGCAGATGGATATGGCGAGAGAGAGGCTGAAGAAGCAAGAGAGATAATCCTTGCTGGAAAGAAAGAGAAAGAGATGAAAGAGAGGCACAACTCGGCAAGGGCACTCAACGATCTGCGGAGGATGGACTTCATAGGGACCCGCTATCCATGCAAGGAGGCACTAACCGCGATGGGAATAGCCAGAGATGTGGATCTCATGTTACAAAACTGTGGGCTGTCCACATTTGTGTCATATCCACAACGAGCATACAAGGAAGAGACTCTACAGTTTCTTGCGACAGTTCATATCGTTCTATACGATGCAGAAAACGAGAGTCTCCAAGAAAGGCAAGGTGGCGGTTACATTTTCTTTGCAATTAGAGGAAGAGATTATCGCATGACTTTCAGAGCACTTCGAGATCTTTTCGAATTCCCAAGAGCAGAAGCCGAGAACTATGGACCGGATTTTGATAGGGCGGAACTAGATGATGTGTGGCGATCAATAGCCTTAACAAAGAGCAGATTCTCATCCTCACGATCTAAGGCATCTCTAATCTGAAATCCAGCCTTGAGGTACTTTCGAACAATCCTTGCAAATACCTTTTTCTCACGTTTTACTACTGGAACAATCAATCTAGGGGAAATGGAAATGCTGGTGACTGCTCTCAAAGACATCGTTGGTACAAAGAGTGACGGATCCCCGATTATCGGAGATAGGAACAGCGCTGGTCTAACCATCCAATTCGCGAACTAGTTAGTCACATACCGCGATTGGGCAAGGGACAATAAGACTGGAGGACGTGATGGTAAGATCACGATTGGCGGGCTTGTCACATGCATTCTGGAGAGATGTGATGTGCCAATCGATGAGTAAAAATGGGCTGATCCTCGATTCATGAACATCGATCACTTAAGGAGAAGCCAATTCTTAGCCACGGCTGAGGTGCGAGGTAAGCTCCTTTACTCTTTCCATCACTTGCTTAGACCAAACGCTTTTCTACTCTTGCCAAACAGGGAGTACACGTCAATAAGGATGGGACAGAACACAGATTTTAATACGCCTTTGGAAGCCTTATACGATCCCAATGGCCCTCAACAAAGTTCATCTCCAACAAACAGCGATGAAGTGGATCCTGAGGCGTATTGTTTTGAAGAATACACGATGCCACCACGTCAAGGAGAGCCAATCCGAGAAGCACACAAGCACATAGGCTTGTTGCAAAAGATGAAGAAATGGCTGATAAAGAAGGTGAAGAAGCTGACTGCAAGCGACGAAGCTAGAAGGCAGGAAAACGAGGATCTAAGTAGAAGAGTGGCTGTTCTAGAAAGAAACAGCGGTCCACCACCACCAGCAACTGTTCACCCAAGAAGAGCCTCTGTGTCCACTGATCGTGAAAGGCAGTAGCAACCCGCACCAGCTAGACACTCCTCTGCAAACCCCACAGCCTTCTCATACAGAAAGCCTTTTGATGCAGTTGGGACAATCTCGAGTCAGCCGCTCGAGCACCAACCGATCGAGCATCAATCCGAACACTCGGCCGAAACGCTCGAGCAAGCTGAGCTCAAGCATCAGAGGCACAATGACCACTACATGGAAATCATGCGGAATGTGGCAGCCGACTACTCGAACCACTAGAGAGGTACCAAAAACCCTTCCTTTCATTGTAAATACCATTGCATATTTTTCACTTGACTTGCTGGTCTAGGATCCTCTTTCGGACTTTTATACACACAAGGGACTGTGTGATTTAAGTTTGGGGGAGGGTTCTAGAGGACATTTGACTTTGTTTTCTGTGATTCTTAGTTTTTATTATTTGCATTTGATCATTCGCATTGCATCTAAGGCATAGAAAAACCAAAAATATTTTCCTTTAGCATACTTTTTCAATTGCATATCATCTAAGGCATAGAAAACCCATAAAAATTAGAAAAAAAAAATCGAAAAAAGCAATAGTCAAAAATAGAGCGTTCATGTATCTGCATTGCATTCATATAGGATTTAGTCTAGAGTTTCGGGAATCATCTTGCTAAATAGACAGACTTGCTAGGTTATTTGGCTAGTAACCATAGTGAACTTTAAGACTTGCGTTTTTTCCCTCTTGAACACTGATTGGTAGATCATTGACCTTTGAAACCAATACTTAGGTTGTGACTCAAAAAGAACCAGATTTGTTGCCTCATAATCGAATTCCAGTTTTTTCCAAATTAGGGGCTTGAGATACATTGCATAAGATCCTTCCTTAGGTTCAGCTAGCTAAGTAAAAAGAAAAAGCATAAGATGAATATAGAATCATCCTTCTCAACTCGGCTCAAATAATCTGGTCTAAGATGAACGGGGACTGTGCGTAAACCCGTACCTTCCTGTGTTCATCAATAAAACCATTTCGATATTGCCTAAGATGGACCGGAACTGTGCGTAAACCTGTACTTTTTCGCATCCTATTGATAAAGCTAATACATCGATGCCTAAGGTGAACCGGGACTGTGCGTAAACCCGTACTTTTTCGTGTCTCATTGATAAAGCTGAAGTTAATAAAAACGAGTAGGAGTTGAGAAGTGATCGAAAATGCTTAATCCATAGTGACTAGCTGAATTTGAGGAAGTTGAATCCCAAGGTCTTTGATCAATAGCCCCTCTTGCGGACTGCACTTAAAAGAAATAGGTTTCGAATCTGAGTTTCTTAAGAGTCCAACTAAGTATTAGGGAATATTCGGTTTTTATGCTAAGCCTTGATGAAAGTAAATTGTGGTTCTTACAAAGGAATAAGGGTTCACTTGTGGATTACGGTTTTTCAGTTTGATAAGTCCTTTGTTTAAGTAAGATGTTCCCATTGTCAGCAACCTCTCTTCCTTCTAGATCGATGCATATTTGCTTGAGGGCAAGCAAAGACTAAGTTTGGGGGAGTTGATGTGTCTGCATTTTACCACATTTTAGGACCATTATTTAGCATGTTTTGCATTCATACTTGCATTATTATCATTGTTTTAGGTTCTTTTAGGCATAATTTGCATACTTAGTGTTGGGTATTGCATACATTGCATAAAAGGTATGTTTAGGCACTTTTTGGAGCTTATCAAGGAGTATTTCGGACTACGAGAAGATCAATGAGGAATCTCTGGCCTAAAGTTGAAGTTCAGGATGTGAACTAGAAGATTTGGCACTCGAGTCTGACACTCGAGCATGATACTCGACAATCACTTGGTCGAGTGGATTTGCGGACCAGAACTAAGACCTTTGACGGAGTTGACTTCTTGGGCTTCTTTGCAAAAAAGGCCCATAAATACCCACTTGTGCAAGCCCAACAACTATTTTAGGGCTTTTCCATATTCTTTTCTTTAGGAATTTTCCTTTTCTCCTTACAAGGAATTTTCCATTTTCTTTCTAGGGAATTTTCCCTTTTTCTCTTTAAGTATTTTTCCTTTTTTCTTAAGATCTTTTGATCTATAAATTGTACTAGAATTTCCAGTTTTAATATACAATCTTTTCTAGCAAATTTTGAATTCTCTTTTACAAAGCAATTTACGATTTTTAGTCTTAAGTTTATGCAATTAGAATTCGATTTCAAGTCTATGTTTTACTTCATGAATTCTGAGTAAGTTAGTTTAGGGTTCTTGAGGAAATGGTG
>JAKUCM010007293.1:0-28684 GCA_023374145.1 Lepidium sativum | reverse complement strand
CCACCACCAGCTTCTTCTTTTATCCCCAAAGATTCATCTCCACCGCCTCAACCGCCACCACTATCACAACCATTAATGGTTGAAACCGTCGACAATGAAGATGAACAGATCATGAATACAGAGATTACAGTGCCTGTTGAAGAAATTTCAGCAGTGAAGATTCAGGCTTGTTATCGTTCTCATTTGGTAAGGTTTACAAACTTTCTGAAGAATCAATTTACCTTTTCTTTGATGGTTTTAGTTAGTAAGAACACCGTTTATTTTACAGGCGAGGAAAGCATTAAGAGCGTTAAAAGGGTTAGTGAAATTACAAGCATTAGTGAGAGGTCATTTAGTAAGGAAACAAGCAACTGCTACACTTAGATGTATGCAAGCATTGATAACACTTCAAGCTAAAGCTCGAGAACAGAGGATCCGTTTGATCGGAGATTCCACTAATCCAAGAAGATCGATTCATAAAACCCGGATCAATAAACTTTCCCACGTATTGGATCTACAAAACCCAGATCGCAAAATCCAAACTTGACTACAATCAGATCCTCAATTTAACCCTTAATTCTTACAATACTCTGTTTTTTATATTTACAGGAGAATGAAGAAAACATAAAGATTTTGGAAATGGACATTCAATCAAAAATGTACTCTCCGGCTCCTTCTGCTATGACGGAGATGAGTCCTCATGCGTATAGTAGCCACTTCGAGGATTGTAACTCGTTTAACACAGCTCAAAGCAGTCCTCAGTGTTTCAGATTTAAAGAGTATTACAATGGAGATTCTTTGTCTTCTTACGATTACCATCTCTTCCCTAATTACATGGCCAATACCCAGTCTTCTAAAGCCAAAGCTCGGTCTCAGAGTGCGCCGAAGCAGAGACCTCCTGAGATCTATGAGAAGCAGACGAGTGGGAGGAGAAGATCTTCGATGGAAGCACAGAGGAACAATGGTGTTCCGAGAGCTGTACGGATGCAGAGATCTTCATCTCAATTGAGACCAACAACAACAACAGCCAAGGAAACTCAACATCATCATAATCATCAGTACTATCCGTGGATGGCGATTAAGCTCGATAGATCGAACATTTCGCTTATGGAAAGCGAATGCGGATCAACCAGTACCATTATGACCAATAACAATTACGGTAGACCTATTGACGTATGTCCGGAAAGGTTACTTGTTTGTCAAGAAAGTGATTGAGATCGGAACTGATGTTCTTGGTTATGTGTTGTTTGCAGATTCAGGGGAACAACGTGTACTGAATGTAGGAATATCCTAAAGTGACTTGAGATATTGCTGGAAATGTTTGACAAGTCTAGAAACCGAAGAGCTCTATGGTTCATAGCATTTGATCAAATTAGGTTTAAGGATGATGAAGATTCATTAAAGAACAAATTCGTATATGTTAAGCAACAATGTAGTAAAAGAAACATCTCTTTCTTTTCTTAGTCTTGATTTTTCCTTTTCGTCTGTAATTTTCATTCGCATTAATATTAACATTATTATAGTTTTGGATAATTGTATAGCCAGTGCCGGCATAATGTTTTTGTGGGTCTTTGGACAGAAATTTTTAAAAAGTTTTTTAATAATTTGTTGGCCATTCATTGAGAAAATAATATTTTGGACCTTTATTTCGTTTAAAAGAAAATTTCGAGCTTTTTATTATTATTTAGAATTTATTTAGTTTTTTTTTTTTGTCAACTAACCTAGTGGCTTTTAAATCTCACTCCTACTACTTCAGATAGGGGGTTCGATCCCGGGTGCCATGAAGATTTATAAAATCATTACACCATTGTGCCACCTTTCCTCGGCATGTCTTTTTTCTTTAAAAAAATATTTTAGGCAGTTTTTTTTATAAAAAATTGTACCTTTTTACTTTCTAAAAATTTTCATGGGCCTTTTTTATGGATATATATATATATACATATATATAAAGTCAACAAAAACAAAAAACAAATAAAAAATACATGAAAATCTGAAAAGAAAAAACAAAATAGGCCCGTGGGCTTGCGGCGGTCGCACTGCTCGTCCTTCCCACTGAACGGATCCTGTGTATAGCGAAAGAATTATAATCCTAGGTTTTTTCAATTTACTAGACACCATAATGAATCACAATCAAACAGGAAATAAAAAGTTTGTAACTAACTTGGCACAACAATTCTAACAAACCAAAACCAAATATCAGAAACCAAATCAGAATTTATTTTCATCAAAAATATGGCTTTATTCTTTTCGTGGTCGCTAGCGACAGCGACAGCGACATCGACCAACGACTAGCGATAGCGATTACTATTTCAGTTTTATGTTCTTTTAGCAGTCGCTGCGACCAGTTGTTGTGTTGTTCTTTTTGCAGTCGCTAGCGACCAGCGATTAACAATTTTTTTATAATATTTGGTAAATATATAATTTATAATAAAAATTAATATGTAATATCAAAATAAAAGAATTTAAATAATAAATTTTAAAAAACTGTAATAATAAAACTTAGCAAAAAAATAAAATATAAGTTAAAATTTAAAATAATGTAAAATATAATATTTTAATTTTTAAATATAAAAATATAAAAAAACATTATACATTTGAAATATAACAATTTATTATCTATTAGTATATAATTTGTATATATGATATAGAATTATTATATTACTAATATTTTTAAATTAGAATAAAATAAAAAATATAGAACAAAAAGTTATATTATATATTAATTTTAAAAAACTAAAAATATAAACAAAATATAAAGAATATAATATAGTAAAAAATTAACAACAAAAATTTATATTATATATTAAATTTTTATAATTTTAATTATTTATTAGTTTATGTATATGTAAATTATATATGGATTTTTATAAAAATTTATAGGTAGCTACAAAATTTTAATTTATTTTATATATTTTTATATTTTATTTTATTTACTTTAAAATTAGTTGGTGAAAAAAAATTGGTAAAAAAAATTTTAGTCGCTATGTTTTTCTTTTGGCAGTCACTGGTTCAATGATTACCAAAAGAATATAATTTGGTCGCTGTCGCTAGCAACTGCGAAAAAAACCATGACCTATATAAACTAAATTGACCAAATAATCATTGTACAGTAGTTTCACGCTACGAATGTAGATCAAAACGATTCTTGCTTGGTTGGGTAAGACAGAAACGAAAACTTACTAATCACACAATACAAATCTTACAATGAAGTATATAGTTGCACAGGTCCAAATGGTTATGGCCCAGTATATGTGATCGGCCCATAAAATATCCTTATCTGAAAGCCCACCTAATTTTCTTCTTTCCGAACGTAGTTTATCAATTGAGAAAAGTACGAACAGTTTAGATCTTCAGCACAATAATATAATGGGAGGATTACTCAGATAGGCTATCTAACGGTACAGTACATATCTTATATGTTAGGGCTCCATCAGTTAAAGTTGTACTTTTGAATTTTTAGCTCTAGGATATAGGTCGTATGTTTTATTGGCTATATATTTTTATATTTTAGATATTTTACTTAGGTTTGGAAATAATATCTGAAATCTGATCCAAACCCGACCTAAAATAAGAAGAACTAAATCGAACCAAATCCGGCAAAATATCCGAACGGGTTTTACATCACAAAAATTTGGATACTCGAACCCGATAAAGTAAAACCCGAAATTCGAAAGGCTATCCAAAATATATTATATAGTTTAAGACGCAATCCGCATTTGAAATTAATTATAAATTAATCTTCCAAACACAAATGCGGACTGCATCAGGTCTTTCCTTTTTTGGTTTTTGAGACGCAATCTGCATTTGTGTCTGGAAGATTAATTTCTAATAATATTTTAATAGTTCAGGAGATGTTTCATGCCTTTAAGATGAATAAATCGGTTAAGAGTAAATTTATGACCATATAAACATATATGGGTATGTACTATTATAGCAGAGTCCAACAAAATTATCAGTGGGTTGTCAGTGGCTTTCAATAGTCCGCATATATGTGTCCCATCTTCTTTTTGCGGATGATAGTCTATTTTTTGTAAAGCTTCAAGAGAGGAATGTTATCTATTTTACACATTCTCAGGTCAACAAATTAATTTTGAGAAATCTTCCCTTCAATTTGGTCACCTTGTTCTGCGTGAAGGCCAAGGTTCATAATATTTTGGGGATCCGAATGAGGGTGGGATGAGTTCCTACATGAGTTTCTTGGACAGTTTGGAAGGAGCCAAAACAAAAGTTTTTCCATTTATTAGAGATAAACTTCAACAAAGAAATAATTGTTGGTCTTCAAAGTTTTTCTCAAAAGGAGGCAAAGAGATTCTAATAAAATTTGTCTTAACACTCCTGCCTACCTATGTTATGTCTTGTTTTAGGTTACCAAAAGCGTGATCACAAAACTTACGACATCAATTACTTGGTGGGGGAATTCACGTAAGACTAGAGGTATGCATTGGGTACGATGGGAAAAATTGTGCAGAAGTAAAGAGGATGGCATTTCATGGTTTAAATTTATCAACACGTCTCTCTAGGCTAAGTAACTCATGCGGTTAGTGGATTATCCTGATTCTTTAATAGCCAAGGTGTTTAGAGGACGATATTTATAAGGATTCAACTCCCTTAGCTTTGAGACATGTTTACAATCTTTCTTATGGTTGGAGGAACATTTCCTCAACTAAATCTTTAGTTACAAAGGCATCATTAAGAAGATAGGAAATTGGCAGTCTATCAAGGTTTCGTCTGACCCATGGTTACCTAATGGTCTTGTATCACATGTTCATCCCTATTTGACTATAGATCATTTATTTGATAGTAGAACGCGAAGCTGGAAGAAAACCTTGTTAAATCAGTTGATGAACCCCTATGATGTCCAACTAATTCAAGGCCTTCCTATTCCAAGAATTATAAAGAAGATTATTTGGACTGGTATTTTACGAAGTTTGGTATATATTTTGTGAAATCAGGTTACTGGCTGAAATTTTCTTTCTTATCACAGCATGGGCAACTATGGTCCAAATTACCAAGCGATTTTCGGTCATATTTGGAAGGTTAAATGTTCAACCAATATTAAGCACTTCATGTGGCAGGCGGTTTCAAGTTATGTGGCAGTCAAAGCCAACTTTAGGTTGTGAGACTTAGTGTAGCCGTTGTGGTAATCCATCTGAAAAGGTATACCATATTTTATTTGAGTGTCCTCTGGCGATGCACGTTTGGGCCCTATCTCGGATCCCATCTCTGCTCAATGTTTTCCTTATTTCTTAAGTGTTCATTTATATGGATTACTTACTCTAGATGAACCCTAAAGAAGACGATTTTCAATATTTTCCTTAGTTAATCTGGTATATCTGGAAAGCTAGGAAAAATTTTGTTTTCTCAAATGTGGACAGAGAAATTTTGTTTCCTTGGTACGTATTGTTAAGAGACTGTCAAGAAATTTGTCTTTTGTAAATTATGTTTTGTCTGAATAGTTATTTTATCTTAATATTAATTGAGTGAAGTTACAAAAAAAGAAGAAGATATTGGTAAATTATGGTTTACTTAGTGTTGTTACAAACTTATTTGAATGTGAAGAACAATAATGTCACCCTCTAAACAACGACATTTCTCCATACCAAACATTGACAATTCACTTGCTATATGACAATATGAAACTATATTAATAATATAAAGGACCCTACACTTTGCTTATGAATATTTATATACACACAAATATTTGGAGTAGGAAACATTAATTAAATATTACAATTATGACACGATGCTTATAAACTACAACGAGCTTAGTATCGACCCATGAAAATAAATTCTCTTAATTAGCAAAAAAATAAAAATATATATCTCGCATTTTTTTCCTTTTTGTATCTTTTTTTTGACTTTTTCTAAATACTTTACAATAATTAATAATTTGAGTTGCTTTTGTGCTTCATAAATAACAAAAAAGGAAAAGTTAATGATTTAAATACTCTACAATTTACATCTAATTACTTAAATAATTTTCAATTTTTTAATTAAAAAAGTGGGTGGAATCATGTACACTTCTTCATCAAGTTCTCCTTAAGGAAAACATTTTTTCACATCCATCTGCCACAATTCTCAAGATAAATTAGTAGCTAAGGAAAGAATGACCCGTACCGTATGGAGCTTGGCCACCAGAGCGAATGTATCAGTATAGTCAACCCCATAAGTTTGGGTGAAGCCTCGGGCAACAAGCCTTTCTTTGTATCTCTCAACCGAGCCATCACTCTTGTATTTGATGGTGAACACCCATTTGGAGGTCACGACATTCTTTCCCGGAGGAAAATTCGCTTTCGTCCAAGTGTGGTTTCTTTCCATTGCTTGAATTTCATCATCAACTGCAGCCACCCATTCTTTGATTTGTATAGCCTCATTGTAACTTTGAGGGATCTGGTCCTTCTCAATCTTACCAAGAAAGGCTTGGAAATAGGAAGCTATGAGGTAAACCGAAAACCCCTTTAAAATAGGATGAGCCATGTCTTGACCGTTGTAATAGACCTTCGTGTTGCGAGTACGTGTACTTCTCCGGAGTGGTTGAGCTGTTGGTTCAACTGTAGGAGCAGCCAATTCAGGTCCGAGAGAAAAATACTCTTGATCGGCTTCATTTGCCGGTTTTGGGGAGCGAGGAGTACTTGGGGCGTTTGGGACCCGAGACGTTACACCTGGGGAGTTTGTATCCCGGGATATGCTGATGTTCATAGATGTGCTAGGGGCTTGTGAAGATGGATCTGATACACCTAGACGATCAAGAAGGAATTTCAGGCTTGCAACCCTATCCATGACTGGTTCGGATAGGTCTTGTAAGTCCTCCCAGTTCCGTTTGTCATAGAATCTTTGATCTTCAATACACTTCACATCCTGAGACACAAGAACCCTCTTAGTTTCCGAATCATAGCATTTATATCTCTTTTGGGTTGAGGAATAGCCGAGGAACATACATGTTGTGCTTTTAGCTTCAAGTTTGTTCCGAAGTTCTCCGGGCACTAGGACAAAACAGACACAACCAAACACCCGTAAGTAATTCAAACAAGGTTCGGTTTTGTTAAGTACCTTATATGGAGATACATCTTGAAGTATTTTTGTTGGAGTCTGATTGATGAGGTAGCACGCCGTCATGATAACATCTCCCCAAAATCTTCTCGGGACATTCATGTGGAACATAATGGATCTTGTAACTTCCATTAGGTGTCGGTTTTTCCCTTCCGCAACCCCATTTTGCTGTGGGTTATATGGACAACTATTTTGATGTAAGATCCCTTTCTTGGTTAAATGCTCTTGTAATGAGTTACTCATGTATTCTCTTCCATTATCCGTTCTTAGTACCTTCAATTTTGAGTTTAAATGATTAGATATATAATTCTCAAAATTTTCAAAGGCATCAAAGACTCTATCTTTTGATGGCATAAGGGCTATCCGTGTATATTTTGACTTTTCATCTATGAATGTAACAAAATATTTATGGTGATCTCTAGAGGAGCAAGGGGAAGTCCAAACATCTGAATGCACAAGATCAAAACAATTTTCATAAATAGTAGATGATATAGGATAAACCGATTTACAATGTTTTCCCAAAATGCAAGTTTCACAATCGATATTGTCAAACACAAAATAAGGTAACATAAGTTTAATATCACGAAAATGAGGATGCCCAACTCTATCATGCCAAACAAGCCGAATTAGAAACAGCCAAACTATTGCTACTAAATCGAGATAAAACTTAGGGTCTTCAAGGACATAATGTCCGTTTTTCATTTTTCCTTGTCCGAGCAAGCTTCCAGTCTTAATATCCTGAAATTTCACACCATTCATTCCAAATATAGCATAACAATTCAAGTTCATAACAACCCTTCTAACCGATATAAGATTCGAGGTAAATTCCGGTAAATAGAAAGCTCTAGACTTTTTCCCGAACAAGTCTAAGTTGCCTACTCCATTAACCGATATCCTATTACCATTTGTTATTACAACACTCCCTACAGCTGACTCTATATTGCAAACAAGATTCTTATCACTAATCATATGGTGAGAGGCTCCCGAGTCAATAACAAGCGGTTTAAATAAAGTTTGGGTGTAATAACAAATAACGAAATCCCTTAAGGATTTGAGAGAGTTGATTACAGCATCAAGGTCTGATTTCTTTATAGTGTCTCCACTAAATGAGGAAGAGGATGCGGATGGGTGTTCTTGTTCCTTTGAGGAGGAAACAAGCATTGAACCGGATATAGACCCATATTCCTCCAAGACTCCATGAGACACATTGGCTTTGGAATCCTGGAACTTCGTGGGTTTGAGATGGGGATTGAGAAGCCAACACTTTTCCTTTGAATGGCCTTTCTTTTTGCAATGATTACAAACAACTTTCGTCCCGAATCCCCTTTTCCTTCGAACAGCTCAATGGAACCTTGCTCTTTTTGGATTTGAGAGCATACATCTTCAAGGTACGGAAAGGACCTTGAGCTAGCAGCTGACCTCAAGATATGCTTCACTAGATCCTTGTAGTTCGGGTTAAGGTTCATCAAGAGCCCGAAAACCTTATCTTTTTCGTTCATTTCCTTGACAACTTTCAGATCTATGGACATTGGCCTTAGCATATCCAGTTCAGCCCACAAGGATCTGAACTTTCCAAAGTACTCCATGAATCCATTTCTTCTTGGAGAAGGTTTGCAAGAGCTTTCTTTACCTCAAATATTCTTGTCAAGTTTGAGACATTTCCATATACCTTCTTCAAGGTATCCCTTAGATCGCTAGCCGATTCGCAATATGAATAGGCGTCAAGGATGAAGGATCTAAGGAGCTTTGGATGATGGATTTGACCTCTTGATCAGTTTGGAACCATTCATCATCCTCCTCAAGATATTCTTCATCTTCACTGTCACTTGAGAGAGAATCCCTTGGTGGTCTATCCTTCACGATATGACTCCAAAAACCTCTTCTTGTGCAGATTGTTGTCTTCAAGGTTCTGGCCCAAAGAAGGTAGTTAACCCCATTTAGAGTCACAGAGACAATCAGTGATTTTCCATGGTTGAAATCCATAGCACAAGAGAAAGAAAGACAAATCTAGAAAGATTTCAAAAATTTGTTGAGAAAGATGGAAACTTTGACTTGATTCTACACCAAAGGTTGAAGCTTTTGGTGTTTTTAAGGTCAAATGAGGTTTCTTCCTTCAATTTCAAGATTTTATCCGTACAAAAATGAAGATTTGCACGATAAACCGAGAAAAACAGAGATTTTGTAGAAAAATACATATTTTGAACCAAGAAAAACGCTTAAGAATCGACAATGGCTCTGATACCATGTAAGAATTTGATTCAAAGATAGAGAAATCGAGAGTGAAGGAGATTCAAATCCCATCGCTTTTTTATTGAACATAAAGAGGGGTTACAACACTTTTATAGGGAAAAATACAAGGAAAGAGAAACAAAAGTGGCCTCAAAAAGATGTGGACCACTTTGGTATGGACCACATTTTGTCTTCTTGCTCCAACGGTCATGTCCCTATCGACTGCTAGGACCACAACCTTTTCCAAACGGCTATCTTTGACCCTTTGAACAAACCTTTTCCTTGGTGCCCCTATTTTTGCACAATCTTTATCTTTTGTCCCTCTTTTTGCACTTTTATTATCTTTGGCCCTCTTTTTGCACAAAGATTGCTCGGTCAAGATAGACTTGACTAATATGATGGTCCTATGAGAGTTTTAATATTAGTTTATAACGAGCGAAATGGGTTAACAAAACAAAATTTTACTTCCTTCATTACAAGAATAGATTTTACTAGATTTACTTGTTCAACGACTAGGCGACTGTAGTTGAGCTACTATAGAGTTAAGTATAGTTGAGCTAACAAATAACATAGAAGAGTTTGATATATTTTGACATTTGACCTTGCACATAACATGGTAGATTTGATAGACTTATAGTAGAGTTTGGTATAATTAACATATAACACGGTAGATATTGGTAGATGTATAGTAGAGTTAGGTAAAGCTAGGATACAACATGTTGGAAAACAAACTTTACGATCAAGATTGAACGTTTGCTCTACATGTTCAGCCATTATGTCCCACACTTTTACATCTAGAACAAGTTGTCACTTTCCTTGGGCGTTCTGCCTAACTCTATCAAACTACCAGAATAACTATGCAAAAATCTGATACACTGTGTACAAACTCTATATACTGTCGTTACTAGCTTTGCCAAGTTGTGAGAGATAACTCTACTAAAGTTTGCTACACTAGCGTTATTGACTCCGCCAAAATATTTTACAGAAGTTCCAACGTCTACTAAACTCTATTAACTATCCAACCGAAAACTTTTGTCAACACATGTCATACACTTTGTTCCTAGCAATACGACTTCCTAATAACCCAGAGGTTAGTACGATGGTTCTTTGATAGTGCTTAGTGGAGGTAAATATTAGCATGGTAGAGTGTGGTGGAGCTTGCGCTAACATGGAACTAATTACAAAGTGTGTGTGTAATATAAAGGTCTGCCACACTGTCGTTACTAACTCTGGCACACTATGAAAATAAACTCAATCTAAGTCGACCACACAAGATCCAAAGTATGCTAACCTTTACCATCTCTACCAAATTTTACCACACTGCAAATGTTTTAGTGTGGTAGAGTTAGTCGTGCGCAGTGCGCTCATGTAGCACATTTTATTAATGATATTTTTCGTTATTACGTTTTTATTTACACATCTAAAAACATCTAAAAATAGTACTTTAAATTTTTTTAAAATATATTTGAAAAATTATGTATTATTATGAAGTATTTGAGTTATTACCTTATTAATATAAACGAAGATAAGCCACAAACTCAATCTCACATATTAACTCTATAGTGAAATCCAACTTTTATATAGTTTATTCTCTTCTCTTCTCTTTATTGTTTATTTATTTTAATTATGTTTTTGTTGGGAGATCTTCAACAATCAACACCACCCTTGATGTTTGTTGGTGAAATGTGCCTTGCGTGTAAAACAAAAAGAAAATGTATGTATATAATATATTAGTAATAAGCATCTTTCATTGATTTTACTGAATTTTGATATATCTTTTTTTATTAAAGGGATTTTGATATTATGATTGCAATTTGGCAAGATTATTTATCAAACATATTGTTCAGTGAGATGTTATTTTATAATTAAGAGGATATTTTAATTTTTCACTTGCTCCTAATACATATAATTGATCTGGAACATCAAAAGGTAATAGAAATGAGTATAATTTATTAACAACAATCTTCTACAACATGTATGTTTTCATAACCAAGTTGTTATAGATGATAAGATTTTATATAGACATCTCTATCTAAGGCTAGTTTACAGGAGAGGGTGAGCAATGCGATAGCCCCGGATCCACATGCCTATTCTGTTTTTTCTTTTTCAAATTTTTACGTATTTTTATTTGTTTTTTATTTTTATTGACTTAAAATTTTTATTGACATAAAAGGGGCCATGAAAATTTTTAGAAGGTAAAAAGACCCAAATGTTTTTTTTTAAACATAAGAAAATGCCAAAAAAATATTTTAAGTAGTAAAGAAATGACCTATTAAAGCTTGATTTGTGATCAAACAAGAAACCAAGATTCCATTGAAGAAAAGAAGAGAGAAACTCATTCATTGAATCAAGAAGAAGAAGATTACACTTTGAGAAAAATCTCTTGTATCCGTTACAATCATACTATCAGAATATATACATATGGTCTAACTCAAAATAGGAAGATAACTGTAATCAAACTAAACCGATATTGAAAACAACATAAACTGAGAGGTAAACCGAGAAGTTTAATACCCCCTCTCAAGATGGCACTACAAAGACTTGAGTGACATCTTGCCAATCAATTGTTTAAATTTTCCCGGTCCTAATGGCTTGGTAAACACATCTGCCAGTTGGTGGTCCGATTGCACATGCAGAATTTTGATAAGACCACTTGTGACTTTTTCTCCTTATGTGACAGTGAAGATCTAGGTGTTTTTTCCTTTCATGGAAGACAGGGTTATTTGCTATGTGCATTGCCGCTGTAGAATCGCAGAAGAAGGCCACTGCTTTTGTCTGAGGGACTTGTAACTCTATGAGAAGATTGACTAACCATTGGAACTCTTTGACTGCAAAACCCATTGCTCTATACTCAGATTTTTCTGATGACAAGGACACTGTGTGCTGTTTCTTGGACTTCCAGGAGATAAGAGAGTCGCCTAAAAACATGCAATAACCAGATGAGATGGTTTCGGATTAGAGGAAAACTGACACAAGCGGTTGACCGCAAAGGTAATGTCTGGTCTGGTGATTGTGAGATACATCATTCTGCCAACTAACCTTCTATATGTGGAACCATCAGGTAAGGGGGATTCATCATTGTCATTGACTAAAGATAAACCAGGTTCCATGGGGATGCTAGAGGGTTTGCAAGCTAATAGTCCTGTCTCTTTTAATAGCTCTAGTACATACTTCCTTTGGCAGACAAACATCCCAGTGGAAGATCGAGCAATTTCAAGGCCGAGGAAGTACCTTAGACGGCCGAGATCTCGGATTTTGAAACATCTACTGAGAGCCTTCTACAAGTCATCAACAAGGTATTCTTCATTTGCTGCAATGATTATGTCGTCTACATACACCAGAACTGCCATGTATTTCCCTTCTTCATTACGTATGAACAGAGTATGATCAGTATGGGATTTGATGAAGCCAAGACTTAAGAGAGATGTACTGAATTTTAGGAACCATTGACGAGATGCCTGTTTCAAGCCGTATATTGACTTCTTGAGCTTGCAAACTGCATCAGCTGGGAGTGTAGTTCCACCTGGAGGAGTATAACCCGGGGGCAGCCTCATGTAGATTTCTTCCTCTAATTCCCCATTGAGGAAAGCATTGGAGACGTCTAATTGAGTGAGACTCCACCTCTTTGCAGCAGCTACCGCTAGGAGTGTTTTTATTGTGGTCATTTTGGCCACATGTGAGAAAGTATCTACAAAGTTGATCCCTTCTTGTTGTGTGTAACCCTTTGCCACTAACCTCGCTTTATATCTCTCTAATGTTCCATCAGCATTCAATTTTGTCTTGTAGACCCATTTGCACCCAATGGCCTTCTTATTTGGAGGCAGATAGCAGATTGCCCATGTGTCTGATCCTTCAGTGCTTGTAACTCTTCATTCATGGCAGTCAGCCACTCATCAAGTTTCTTGGCTTGATTCAATGTCGTGGGTTCTCCAAATGCCATAACCGAGCTAATGTAGTTGTTGTATTCTTCAGACAGATTTTCATATGATAAGAAACCTGCAAGAGGATAAGGTACATTAGTTTCTGTGATATTTACATAGTAATCAGCCAGGTGATTAGCCATCTTCGACACTCTTTTGGAAAGAAAAGGAGAAGAAACAGAGGATGGTTGACTGTCAAGTGATGATGAGATGTCAGTGTTTTCATTTGTTTTGTCTGTGACAGTGTGGCCATTATCTCTGGCTTGTGTTTCTTCATTAGTTGGTGTAGTCTCATGATCGGAATCTGAACGTGAGATACCCGCATTTTCAGTATTTGTCCTATGACATGTATCAAAAAAAAGAAGACAAGTCATTAGTCATAACAAAATTATTTTTGTATGGAAAAATGTCCTCATAGAACACTACATTTCGAGTGATATGTGTACTATTTGTATCTAAGTCCAACAATTTGTAACCCTTGTATCCAGATGGATAACCAATGAATACGCATGCCTTTGCTCTAGGCTGAAATTTGTGTCTGTTTTTGGACGAAGTTGAACGATAACAGAGGCTTCCAAAGACTTTTAAGTCTTTATACTCTGGTACCTTCCCTATCAATACCTCTAAGGGAGATTTATTATTGAGTAGTGGGGCTGTAAGTCTGTTGATAAGAAAGACAGAGGTTAAAATACAGTCCCCCAGTAATCAAGAGGAATGTTACTTTGAAAAAGGAGAGACCGAGCAACATTCAAAATGTGCTGGTGTTTGCGTTCCACTACTGAGTTTTGCTCAGGAGTTTCAGGGCATGAGTGATAAGCTCTAATGCCCTGTGAACGGAACAACGCATCAAACCTTAACTCAGGTGCATTGTCTGCACGAACACCTTTGACCTGCACTCCATATTGGGTCTTAACAAAAGACATAAAGTTTGGAAAGATATTTCAAAACCTCATTCTTTGTTTTCATTAGATATACCCAAGTGACTCTACTAAAATCATCAACTAGAGTTAGGAAATATCAAAAACCATCAACAGTTTCCACAGAAAATGGACTCCAAACATCCATATGAATCAGATCAAAGGCATTATCACACTTATTATTTTGAGAATTAAACGATAAATGCTTTTTTTTGGAAAGTGGACAGATATCACAGTAAAACTGATCTTTATTACTCTGATGCAAGCCAAGTTTATCAGTTATACATCTAGTTTTAGAAAGAGAGGGTGACCTAGTCTACTATGCCACAAGCTAGTGTCAACTACAGAATGAATAGAGAAAGAACCCGAGTGTGAGCTGCCAGAGATGCATGACTTGTCTAGCAGATAAAGGTTTCCAATCTGCTCAGCCCGACCAATCATCGCTCCCCTGATAGGATCCTGTATTATACAAGTAGATTCATCAAAGAATAGTCGACATTTTAGATCTCTAGTGAGTCGACTGACTCCTATTAAATTCAGTCTGAACTCTGGAATATAAAGAACATTATTAAGACACAGATTCTCATTGATTTTGACTCGACCAACTCCAGCAATCGTGAGAGACATTCAAGTGGACAGGGTTACTGAACTATTAGACAACAAAGACAACTCATTAAAGAAACTCTTTTCATGAGCAACATGATGCGTGGCACCACTATCAACAATCCAAACGGAGGAGGACATGACACTACCTGTGGCTTTTAAAGCTCCTACAAAGTGAAGTGAAGAAGAAGAAAACGCCAT
Source organism: Lepidium sativum (assembly GCA_023374145.1). NCBI lineage: Eukaryota > Viridiplantae > Streptophyta > Magnoliopsida > Brassicales > Brassicaceae > Lepidium > Lepidium sativum. The sequence goes on along the minus strand of JAKUCM010007293.1, from coordinate 13,785 downwards.
ACCAGGGAGTGTAGTGATTGTTCCTCCTGAAGTTGCAACCGCCATAGTGTGATCCTTTTCCTTCATATTCATCTGAGAATTGAAGTAAGTTACCACCCCTTCAATATGATCCTTGGGAAGAGTCTTGAGTTTACCTATGATGTCTATAGAGGTATTGTCGGATCGTGTCAAACCACATTGGGAAACAAAAGCTTTTGAGGATGTTGACTTCTGTTTGTGCATGAAATTTGGAGGAAATCTGTGAATCTTGTAGCATTTGTCGATGGTATGTCCAATGTAACCACAATGTGTGCAGGTTGGTCTTTGAGGCTTAGCACTTGTGGAGGATTGAGGAGCTGCATTATTCGAAACTTGGAAAACAGAAGATTGAGTAGCAGGTTGTATACACCTTTGATTGTGATCTTGGTCAATTAGGTTGTACACTCCTGACATATCAGGAAGCTTCTTTTTCATGATAATCTGACTCTTCACTGCACTGTAGGATTCTTTAAGGCCAGACAGAAACTTTACCACTCGAGCATTCTCACTTTCTTCTGCGATAACTATGCAGCATGAGCAATTCTTGCAGGTATTGATGCATTTTTGCATTCCAGATCATCCCAGAGGGTCTTAAAACGGGTATAGTAAGAAGCTAGGTCCATTGATCCATGTTGGAAAGACCAAATCTGCTGAGATAGTTGGAAGGTTCGAGGGAGGTTTGTGACATAAAATCGTCCCATTAAATTTGTCCATATCTCTGAGGCATCTTGAAAGCGTAAGATGCTTACATAAATCTGCTTGTTTACCGAGTTCAAAATCCACGCCTTTATCATACTGTTGCACCTTGACCATATGCGAGAATGAGGATGGGAATCTTCTGGTATTGGGAGAGAGCCATCTACGAAACATAGTTTATTTTTTGCATCTAGGGATATTGTCATAGCAAGACTCCATGTGTTGTAGTTTGTTCCATCTAAAACCTCACTAACTAGACTAATTCCCGGATTATCACTACTGGTCAGGAAAAAAGGGGAATACTGCACACCTTCGAAGTCGAAGCTCGATTCCTGCTGAGAGTGTACTCCATTTGAAGTTTCTGGTTGAGGAAGAGTTTGATTGTGATCAGTAATTGAAGGATTCACTACCGGAACAAGTGGAGGCTGATTCTGCATGACAGACGGAGGATTCATTGTTGGCTCTTCATCTTGTTTCGAAGACGGAAGAGGATTTCTTCGAATCGATCTTCAATTTGAGGCAGAGGAACTTGGAACACGCCTTTTTCAAAGGTTCAACATTACGAAGGATTGATTATAGCTTTGACGAAATAGTCAAGAGATACTAAGAAAGAAAAGTACTAATCTGGTGAAATAACCAGATTAGAGAAGAAGAAGAAAGATTCGATTGAGGAAATCGAAGATGCTTTCGACTGATCTGAAATAAACAAAAAGAAGTTCACTCTTCGATTTGAGAACCAGAACGGAAAACGCAAGTTGATCTTTTGTGTATTGAAGAATTCTTCAAAACTCTGATACCATATTAAAGCTTGATTTGTGATCAAACAAGAAACCAAGACTCCATTAAAGAAAATAAGAGATAAACCCATACATTGAATCAAGAAGAAGAAGATTACACTTTGAGAAAAATCTCTTGTCTCTGTTACAATCATACTATCAGAATATATACATATGGTTTAACTCAAAATAAAAAGATAACTGTAAACCGAGAAGTTTAATATGACGTAACATATTTTTTTAACAAAGAAAAAAGTCCAAAATATTATTTTCTCAATAAATGGTCAAATTTTTTGTTAAAAACTTAAAAAAAGAATTCGTCTAAGAGCCCACAGAAACGGTAAGCCCGCATTGTCTCTAACCAAAACATAATAATTAATCGATACATGCCAAAGCTTTTTTATTTTATTTCAGTAAACGTATATATCGATGTAAGTGAATGTATACATTATAGAATACAATTTCCTTTTCTTTTGTTTTTTTGTTGAAAACCAATATTTTATATAAAAAGTTTTCTTAGATAATTAATTTATTATTTCACGTGACGTGATTAAGCAAAGAATCTACGGAATCACGATTATTTTGTCACTCCACGAATTCCCGATTTTGGCATGTTACGTTTCATCAAATAAGATTTTCAAAAACAAATCGTTTACTAATTTAGACCAAACAAATATCTACTACATTATACTATTATATTCACTAATTGAAAATTACTGTATTTAGTGTGGACACATTGTCGTAGAGTTGAATATAATGAGCTGTGAATTGTCCAAAAATTAGTTTTATATGAAAAGTAAATATATTTAAATCCTCACAAATTGCCGACAATATATAATCCTATTTTCTTTTCACTGAATCACATTCCCATTAATTCATCTCGGCACCCTTGTATACAGTACAGATTGTATGCTAATTACAATTTTTTCACTTGACGACACAAACATTGAACCAAACCCTTCATATACATTATATTTTCGATAAATTCGTACTTCTAAAAATTAATACAATGAGTCTTAAATTCATAATTTTATAGATTCATAAAAATTTACTCTCTCCATTACCGAAAGTTTGATTTTCTGAATATTTCACATAGATTAAAAAAGCATAAGTACTTAATTATTTATTCTTCTTCTTTAATTAGTTGCATAGAAATTAAATGTCAATTTAACTATCACTTAATAACATCACTAGTTATATTCTTTTAATTTATTGGTTTTGTAAAATTCAAAGTACTTTAGTTACTTAATATACACTTTTGACATTAATATATTAGTTACTCAAAGCTTTAATTATGTGTAGATTTTTTATTATTAATAGTTGTTAAAATAATTCAACTAATAAGTTAATATAATTGCAAATGGCTCTTAGCCTAGTGGTTGACTGTAAGTCTACTTAAGACAATTCATTTGCACAACGAGAGATCGAGTCCCATTTGCAAAACTTAATATAATTTTTTTGTTTTTTCTATTATATATAATAAATTAAAAAAGATTATAGAAAATAAATTTATACGGTAGATTAAATTTTATTGATTAGCTAAAAAATAGTTTTAAGTGTAAATTTGAGTAAGTATCAACTTGAGATAATTTCCTAAACCGACACGAAAAATTAATAAAAATATATGAAAATTCCATAAATTACGTTGAAAACACCAAATTACCAAAAAATGTATTTTTTTTCTTACAAATGACAGCGAGATCAAAGAACACTCAAAAAGGTATCGACAAAAAGTATGCAAAAAATTATTATTTAATAAAAAAATCGAATATTACTGGAAGCGCCAATCATACTAATCATTCTCTTGTCATGGAGTGGAGACGAGAGAGAGAGAGAATGTTGAGTGTCTCCATTGATGGTTGAAAGCGAAGAAACAGGAGTTTTTTCTGCAGCTGGGTTTTTGACCTTTTGTTTGTAACTAATTTTTCTTTAAAGGTAAGTTCTTTGATCCTTTTAAGGCTTGAGATTACGCTAAGAGAACTCGTTTTCTCTGATGTTCCATTTTGAATAAAAAATCGAAAGTTTATCAAATTCCCGTCGCTGTTGCTTGCACCCATTTCCAGTTTTATCTCCTGAATTCCGATAAAGTGCCTTTGGGAAAGAAAATCAATTAAAAATGAAAGCTTTGTTTTTGCTACCCATTTTCATCTTTCTGGGAATTTCATATGAAAACTCAACAAGTAAGCCTTTTTTAAGCTTTAATTGTGTATTTAAATTTGAATGTTTTTCTTCCCAAAGCTTGAGCTGTGTCTATTATTGCGTTTCTTCTTTTGTTTATTTGTTTTGATATGGTGGGTATGAAGAATCAATCAGTCTCTCTGATACATTCTCGTGAAGTCTTCTGTTTACAATTTCTACAAACTTAATTTTATTCAATTATACTCTGTTCTTAATCGTTTTATAATTCAAAATGAAAGAAAAAACTGGAAATTTCCCTATTCCCCAATTCTTGAATGTGCTTTGTTGATTATTTTATTGTGATTAACTGATTTCTGTTTATATCTATCCTTAAAAACTAATTCTCCTGATCTCTGCTGAAGATGTATTGGTTTTGGTGAATGCAAGTGGAAACAATGCATTGAAGCTTACCCATGTTTGTTATTTTTTGTCTATGTATTGTTTGAAGATAATTTTGCATTTGTCTGTTTGAACTGTGTTGTTTTTATGTTCAGGAAGATCCAGTGTTTTAGCATTCTTACATATAAGGGCACAATAGTGATTGGTATATATCCACACTGAAAAGGTTTGTTTGCATTGAGAAAACAATTTATATCTGATGTAACTTACTTTGATTGTTGACAGACGTGCTTTGTTTCAGTTTTGTAGAATAATTAAGTTCTATAATACTAGTAGGAGGGATCAATAGGGGTCAAGCTGTTGACTCTGGCGTGGAACCATTTATCTTGCACGTGCTAACTTGGGTAAGGACCCAACTCGTTCTCTGAGCTTCTCACAGCCATTGTTATGGCCAATCTGTCGCCTTCAGAATCCAGACGATTATACTCGTGGTGGTGGGATAGTCACATTCCTAAAAACTCAAAATGGATTCAGGATAATCTTGCAGGTCTTCTATATATCTTCTTGACTTCTCCTTTTAGCCTTTATGAGTCTTGGAAATTGTGCGGTTCGAATACTTTGTTGTTACTCTTAGATATAATTCTAACAGAAAATGTTTGTTTTTGCTAAACCAGATATGGATTCCAAAGTCAAGGCAATGATAAAGCTCATCGAAGCAGATGCAGATTCGTTTGCAAGAAGGGCAGACATGTATTTCAAGAAACGTCCAGAGCTCATGAAACTGGTGGAAGAGCTATACAGAGCTTATCGCGCTTTAGCTGAGAGGTATGATCACACAACAGTGGAGCTTCGCCATGCTCATAAAGCCATGGTTGAGGCATTTCCTAACCAGAATCCTGTCAACATGATTGAGGATTCTGCGCCATCCTCCTCCGAGCCTCATACACAAGACATGCGACATGATGGTGCTAAAAGTATAAGGAGTTTAAGTCAGCTGAATGGATTATATAGAACTTCTGATGCTCCTGAAGCAGATACTGAAGTTGAAAGCTTGAAGAGAACATTACTTGAGCTTCAGGCTGAAAAGGAGGCTTTGAATGTCCAATATCAACGAAGTTTGAACGAACTATCCAGATTCAAGAAGGAACTCATCGATGCTCAACAGGATGTTAGAGGATTTGATGAACGTGCTTGCAAAGCTGAGATTGAGACGAAAATACTCAAGGAATCTCTTGCAAACGTAGAAGTAGAGAGGGATACTGGGCTTCTTCAGTATAGGAAATCAATGGAGAGAATAGCTGATTTGCAAGCATCAATGTCTAAAGAGCAAGAATATGCGAAAGTGCTCACTGACTGCGCATCTGAAGCAGAAAGAGAAACCATGAGTCTCAAGAAAGAGCTCTCTAGACTGCAATCTGAGAAGGAGGCTGGATTGGCTCGGTACAATAAATGTCTTGAGTTGATATCTGCTTTAGAGAAGAAAATTGGACATGCTGAGGAGAGTGTTAGAATTTTTAGGGAGCAACTTGAACAAGCAGAAAATGAAATCAAAGGTTTGAAACAAGAACTTCTCATGTTGCCTGAAGTGAATGAAGACTTGAGTGTTCGATATCAGCAGTGTTTGGAGACAATATCAAATCTAGAGAGAGAAGTTTCCCATGCTCAAGAAAATGCTAAAAGGCTGAGCAGTGAAGTTCTTGCTGGAGCTGTGAAGGTAAAAACCGTGGAGGAACAGTGCGCTCTCTTGCAGAGCTCCAATCAAAATCTGAAAGTAGAAGCAGACAATCTAGCGCACAAGATGTCAGCTAAAGATCAAGAACTTATCCAGAAGCAAAACGAGTTGGATAAGATTAAAACTTTAATGCAAGAAGAACACTTGCGGTTTTTAGAACTTGGAGCTAGCCTCAAAAATTTGGGTAGTTTGCATTCTCAATCGCAAGAGGAACAGAAGGTTCTCACTTTGGAACTTCAAAGCAGAATTCAGATGTTGAGAGAACTGGAGACTCGAAATCATAACTTGGAAGGTGACATCAGCACAGTTAAAGAAGAAAACCGCAAATTAAGCGAATTAAATGAATCTTCTAAGATCTCCTTTCAGATTCAGAAAAACGAGATCTATTGCTTGAGGAGGATGAAAGAAAAGCTCGAGGAAGAAGTTGCAAAACAGATGAAACAAAGTAGTGCCCTTCAAGTAGAGTTCCACTGTACGAAGGGTACTATTGACAATATGAATAGGAGATACCAAAGTTTAATTGACCAAGTTAGACTAACAGGTTTGCATCCTGAATCTTTTTCCTACTCGGTGAAGAAATTACAAGACGAAAACTTGAAGCTGCTCGAGTTATACACTAGTCAGAGAAATGATAAAGATGCTATTAAGGGAAAGCTGTGTGAAATTGACAGCATTCTTAAGAGGAATGCTGAATTGGAAAAAATGCTTGTGGAATCAGACACCAAACTAGGTGGTTCCATGGAGAAAGCAACGGATCTCCAAGAAAGATGTGAGTCTTTACGAGGAGAGAAATCTGAGCTTGCTGCCGAGAGAGCTAACTTGCTTTCCCAGTTGCAAATCATGACTGCAAATATGCAGACGGTCTTAGAAAAGAACTCTTTATTGGAGAGATCTCTTTCTGTTGCAAACATTGAACTTGAGAGTCTCAGAGAGAAGTCAAAGTGCTTTGAAGATTTCTTCCAGTTGCTCAAAAGTGATAAGTCTGAACTTATAGAGGAAAAAGAATATCTTGTCTCTCAATTGTTTAAGGTTGAGGAAAAGCTAGGAGCCTTGGAGAAGAAGTTTACAGAACTGGAAGTAAAATATGCCGATTCACAGTGCGATAATAAACTCAAAAACCATCAAGTAGAAGAATTACAGATCGCACTTGCCACTGAAAACGAAGAGCATGCTAATTATAAGCGATCGACTGAAAGCAGATTAGCAGATCTTCAGAAGAATGTGAGCTTTCTTCGAGAAGAGTGTCGCTCGAGGAAAAGAGAGTATGAAGAAGAACTTGACAGAGTTGTAAACAAACAAGTCGAGATCTTCATCTTGCAAAAGCTTGTTGAAGATCTGGAGCGAAAGAATTTCTCCCTCCTGATTGACTGTCAAAAGTATGTAGAAACGTCAGAATTTTCAGAGAAACTCATTTCTGAACTCGAAAGTGAGAATCTTGAGCAGCAGATGGAAGCAGAAATTTTACTGGATGAGATTGATAGCCTGAGGAGTGCAATATATCAAGTAGTAAAGGCACTTAAAGTTGAAGCAGACTGTAAGACTCCAGAACAGAAGATTACGAGAGACCAACTTTCAGTTTCACGTGTTTTGGGAGAGATTAATGGCCTCAAATGTTCACTTTTCACCGCTGAATATGAGACGCAAAGGCTTGTAGTTGAGAACTCGGTGCTCTTATCTCTACTTGGACAATTCCAGTCTGATGGTTTGGTGCTTGAATCAGAGAAAAACATCCTTGAAAAAGATCTAAAGACTATAATAAAGCAGTGCGGAATGCTGGAAAAGGACAAGCAAGAACAGGTGGAGGCGAACCGGTTGTTGAAATCAAAACTGATCAAAAGAGAGCAAAAAGAACTAGAGCTAAGATCTGGAATGCAAATGGAGAATTTAAAATTTGAGAGTTTGCATGAGTCATACATGGTTTTGGAGCAAGATTATTCTAATAAACTCAACGATAACAAAACTTTGCTTCTGAATTTCTCAGAACTTAAAGATGGAATGTGTGTAGTTGAGGAAGAAAATGATGCACTTCTACAGGAAGCTGTTGCTTTGAGTAACATGTGTGTGGTTTACAAGTCCTTTGGGTCTGAAATGGCTGAGGAGGTCGAAGATTTTGCTGAAACTGTAAGCAGTTTCGAAGATATTAGTACGGGCCTGAAGCACAGGGTTGAGACCTTGGAAGAGAAGTTGAAAGGTAAAGAGGAAGAAAGTCAAGGTCTTAAAATGATGCTGGAAAGATTACAGGAAGGCCTTGATGAAGACAAATTTTTAAATGGACTCTTGAAACATCAAGTGTCTAATGTAGACGAAATCTTGGAACATAAAGAAATGGAGATTCTAGTGGCAGAGCATATGCTTAAAGCTACAGATGATGCAAATGAAGGCCTACGTAAAGAAGTTGAGGAGCTGAAGAAAGAATGTGAAGAATCAAGACGAATGAGGAGAAATTTAGAGAGGAAGATTTCCGAACAGTTGGATCTTGCTGGAAGACAGGAAGAGGAGATTCACAAACTTGACACTTTCAATGAGAATTTGAAGTCAGAGGTAAAGATGTTACACGAAGAAATCCAACTACGACAGGTCCGAGAGGAGTACCTGAGTTTGGAACTACAAGAAAAAAGTAATGAGATTGGACTGTGGGAAGCTGAAGCGACTTCTTTCTACTTTGATCTTCAAATCTCAACAGCCCGTGAACTCATTCTTGAGAAAAAAGTTAACGAACTCACTGAAGTTTGTGAAAATCTTAAAGATGAATATGTTACAAAGATGATGAAGACAAAAAAGATGAAAGAAGCAGATGGCTTTGTGAAATCTCATGTGACTGCGCTGAAGAATCAATTGTCAGCGTCTGATCCTGTTATAGCATTTTTGGGAAACGACGTAAATTTTTTTAATGGAAGTACTCGACCTTTAACAAATTATGCTGCACCAGCCTATCAACAAAGAGAGGTATTCTTTTTCATACTTCTAATTCAAATGTTAAAATCATCTTTCTCGGTCTTCATGAACTCTAAGTCTTTCCATTTTCTTCAGGGTGTCCATTTGGAAGAAGTTGTCTGTCAAGATCCTGAAGATAGTAGCAGTATCACCGCCCCAGAGAATGGAATTGTTATTCTGCAGGAAATCAAACCAAGTATAAAGACCTTCGAAGAACTAGATTTTGAAGGAAAAGATAGACTTGTAAGGCAAAGAACAGGAAGAGCATCCCACAGAAGCAGAGACCGCAGTAAGGCTGAAAAGATACAACCTAAGGACAATGTCTCTTCTGGTGAATCTAGACAGCCAAGATCGAGATCTGAGATGACGGAGGTGGAAAATGTAATCTTGGGGAACGACATTTCTTGTGATCAAGTCGCACCTATCGCAGACTCTCTGTTCTATGGCAGAATCCAGGGAACTAGTCATGGTTCCAGTGGCCAGATGTTTGAGTTTTGGGAAGAATCTGCTAAATCAGAGACCAGTGGAAAGTTTTTCATCAACAGTAAAGAACAGAAGAGGCCATTGAACTCTCATTCCCATCACCAAAGCCAGAGCCACTCTATAGAATCTGAGAAAGTGGTTGACAAGCAGTTGTCTAGAAACATCGAAGACACGGAAACGATTCTGGAGAGGCTTTTTTCAGATTCAAGGAAACTGTCAAGTCTCCGGATCAGCCTAACAGATCTGAAAAGTAATCTGGAGATGAATGAGAAACAAGGCATGATCAGCAAGGATGATTTGGTTAAAGTGAAGAGACAGTTGAAAGGAATGGACGAAGCTGTTTTGCAGCTGGCAAACACAAACGAGATTCTTTCAAAGGAAATTGAGGAGACTGGAGATGCCAGAGATATATACAGAAAGGTGGTTATAGAGAAGTCAAGAAACGGGTCCGATAAGATAGAGCAGCTGCAGAATAAAATGCAGAACATTGCGAAAGCAGTCCTGAAGCTTGAAGACAGAGCCAAAAGCAAAGGAAGCAAGTTGTCAGAGAGTAGAACAGTGATTCTTTTGAGAGACATTATTCACAAGGGGCGGAAAAGGACTGCCAGAAAGAAGAAAAACCGGTTCTGTTGGTGTGTAAGATCTTTGGCTAATGATGAGTAGGGTTCGTAAGTAAATAGCATCTAGTTTTCTATAGAGTATCGTGAAGATCTTCATTGAATTGACTCTAGAAGTATTGTATGGAATGATTTCTGCAATATTGTAACAGGTAGCCTAAGATGTATTTTAAAATAAAGTTAGGAGCCGGGTGTAATGAAAAACATGGCAGATCCAGCAACCAGAATTTTCAGTGCGAGGAGACAAAGGAAACAGTACTTTCGATATAATCTAGTCCAGTGGACCAGAGCTACCTAAGAAGAAACGTATACATCACAAAGAATGTTAGATTTCTGTTGTGAAGAACAAGATGGATTTGTTATGAATAACTTTTTATATGTATGTATATTATATTATTATATAATGTATATCTAGTAAAAGAAAGAAAGAGGACACCGCATGGCGAAGGAGTTAATGATTAACTATTTTTGTATATTGTAGTGTGTTGTTTATAATACAAAGGAGAGACAATATATAGCGGTAAATGAGGTGGTAGAGTGTATATTTTTTTCATAGGTAATTATTATACCTATATATCTACAACACTCCATAATTACTTATTGTTAATCATATATTATGAATCGTCTCATTAAAAACCTTATCATGGAAAAATTTAGTGGGATAAAAATTATGACGAGGGAAAAAGAGTACATTGATATAATCTCCCTTTGAAAAGATGGATATCATAAGTTTCGTAATTTACGCATTCCAATACTGTGAACATGTTTTCTGAATGTTGTAGTGGGAAGCGCTTTTGTGAACACATATGTTGCATTGTCTGATGATCGTATATATTGAATATCCACTTCTTGATTCTTCTCGAGTTCTCATGTGTAAGAGAAAAACCTTGGGGGATATGCTTCGTTCGGTCGTTCTTAATGTAACCTTCTTTGAGTTGGGCAACGCAGACATCATTGTCTTCAAACACTTTTGTTGGTTCTTTATTTATGACTACTCCACTTGTTAGTTGTATATGTTGAGTCATAGATCTGAGCCACACACACTTTCTACATGCTTCATGAAGTACAATTGTTTCAGCATGATTTGAGGAAGTAGTAACCATAGTCTGCTTTTGGGAACACCAAGAAATTGCAGTGCCTCCAATTGGAAAAACATATCCGGTTTGTGATCGGGTTTTATGTGGGTCTGATTAATAGCCTGCATCTGCAAAATCAACTAAATCGACACAAGAAATTCTATTATAAAATAAACTCAAATCAATTGTCCCTTTGAGATAACGGAATATATGTTTTATTCCATTCTAGTGTTTGCGCGTAGGTGATGAATTATATCTTGCAAGCAGATTTGTAGCGAATGCTATATCTGGTCTAGTGCAATTTGCAAGATACATGAGTCCACCAATAGCGCTCATATAAGGTACTTGAGGACCTAATAACTCCTCATTATCTTCACAAGGTCGGAATGGATCTTTATCAATATTCAATGATTTATTGACCATTGGATTATTCAAAGGAGTCGCTTAATCCATATAAACGCGTTTTAAGATCTTTTCATATAATTTGATTAATGTCCAAAAAATCCATTATGAGGATGTTCGATCTGCTGTCCAAGACAAAATTTTGTTTGTCCAAGATCTTTCATTTAAAACTCTTTCTTCATTTGAGTTCTTGTCTCGTCAATTTCATTTTAAGTCCCAATTATGTTCAAGTCATCGACATATACAACAATGATCACAAACCCAAATATAAATTTCTTGATAAATACGCAAGGGCATATCATATTTTTGGTATACCCTTTACTCAAAAAATATTAACTTAAGGGATTACACCACATGCGTCCGGATTGTTTTAATCCATAAAGTGATCGTTGTAATTTGACTGAACATATTTCTTTAGATTTTGAGTTCAACGCTTCAGGCATCTTTAATCCTTATAGGATTTTCATATATATATATATATATATATATATATATATATATATATATATATATATATGTTTCATTATCAAGTGATCCATATAGATATATGCTGTCGCAACATCCATTAGATGCATTTCTAGATTTTTTGAAGCTCCTAAGCTCATCAAAAACGTGAAGGTAATTGCATCCATTATTGGGGAACATGTTTTTTCATAATTTATTCGCGGTCTTTGAGAAAATCCTTGGGCAACAAGTCATGCTTTATAGCTTGTTACCTTATTATTTTCATTTCTTTTTCGTACAAAAACCCATTTATATCCAATAGGTTTTACATGTTCAGGAGTTATGACAATAGGTCCAAAGACTTTTCTTTTCTTGAGGGAGTTTAATTTAGTTTTCATGGCAATTTTCCACTTCTCCCAATCAGATCTTTTCTGGTAGAGACTTTGGTTCTAGCCCATCACTATCATTATCAATTTCTTTTGATACAAAAAAAATGAAAAAAATTCCATCATCATCTTCTATTTCACTTCTAACCCAAATATTTCCGTTTGGGCATACTTGATGAAAATCTCATTTGTTTCTCTATTTTCCTCTTGAGGACTTTTTCTGTATAATTTGGTTCTTCTGGACCATGTTTATTTATTTCTCCTGAATTCTTTTTCTTTCAAGGATTTTTATCTTTTGATCTCATTGGTCCCCTCCCGCCTTTTTAATTGAACCTTAGGCTCATTTGCTATGTTTCCATCATTTTGTTCTTCTGAAACAATAACTCTTGATGGAACATTCACAGCGGGTATATATGATTTTTTCACCCTTTTCATATCAGTGAATGCATTTGGTATCTGATTTGCCATATTTTGAAAATCCACAATTGCCTGAAATTCTAGTTCACGTTGTTTTGTAGGGGGATCAATGTGCCACAACGACGGTGTGTACCATGTAATGTCTTTTGTAGCTTCTTTTGCTCCTCCCCATAACGCTACAAATTTATCTTCATCAAAATGACAATTGGTAAAACGTGTCGTAAACATATCACCAGTTTTTGGTTCGAGATACCGAATTATACTTGGTGATGTATACCCAATATATATCCCCAATATCTTTTGTGGTCCCATTTTTAGTCCTTTGCAGCGATGCTATAGGTACATAAACCACCCATCCAAAACACTCAATCTTATTTGAATTAATCTCGCAGCATGAAAAATTACATGACCCCATATTGAAATTGGGAGTCTTGTTCTCATTATTAATGGTTTAGCAATAATTTGTAACCATTTGATCAAAGACTTAGCCATGCCATTTTGTGTGTGAACATGTGGGACTGGATGTTCAACATATATTCCCAATGACATACAGTAGTCATTGAAAGCTTGTGAAGTGAATTCACCAGTGTTATCAAGTCTTACTTTCTTTATTGTATAGTCAGGAAATTGTGCCTTTAACCTGATTATGTGGGCAATGAATTTTGCAAAAGCCATATTTTTTGTGCTCAATAGGCACACATGAGACCATGTACTTGATGCGTCAATTAATACCATAAAATATCTAAATGGTCCACATTACGGATGGATAAGTCCACATATATCATCATGTATCTTTTTCTAGAAATACCGGAGATTCATTCCCAACTTTTCTTGGTGATGGCCGAGTTATTAGTTTTCCAAAAGAACAAGCATTACAAATAAATTCTTTTGTTTGAAATTTTTTTTTTTTCTCAGCGAATGACAATTTATATTTTCTACAATATTTCATAGCATTACTGAACCAGGGTGCCTTAAACGTTCATGTCAGATTTTGAATGCACATGTCAACTTCGGGTTAACTGTAACATATGATTCACCCATATTTATCTTTGTGAAATACATTCCTGAGGGAAAGCTGACAAATTTTGTAATACATTTCTTTTCCGAATTGATTGATGTAATGCAAAGATATTCAACACCATTTTTATTCATGGTTTATACGTGATATCCATTTTTGCGGATATCATTAAAAATCAACAAATTTATATATGATTTGGGGGAATATAATGCATTATCTATCTCAAATTTTGTTTCCCTTGACATTGAAAACAAGTTTTTCTAGAGCCT
>JAKUCM010007292.1:0-15247 GCA_023374145.1 Lepidium sativum | reverse complement strand
AAATCAAAGAAGAATGAATTGAATCAATGAAATGTTGGTTGGTTTGCACTGAGAACTTGAGTAAGGCGTAGATTCTTTTTGGGTTTTTCACTGGATTTTCTAAAATGAAATTTGAAAGCGAGACCCCTTTCTTTATCTTTATTTGGTATAACTACTTGAGCCGGATGAGAGGAAACTTTCATGTCCGGTTTTGAGGGGGGAGATCGTATAGTGGACCCTATCCTAATTTTTCTTTTGCTAGGCCCATAACTAAAAAACCTACTTTCTTACGATTACGAGGTTCATTTGAATATGAAATTCAATCCTGGAAATACAGCATCCCACTTTTTTTTACTACTCAAGGTTTCGATATATTTCGAAATCGAGAAATTTCCACTGGGGCGGGTGCTATCCGAGAACAATTTCGAGGAGGCGATTTAGACTCCATACCCTTCTTGTTCAAACCCAACTTTGATGATACTAACCACACAATTAACAAGCATAAACCTTCCAAAGAATCTCGAAAGAAGCATATGCCCAATATCACGTTGCCATGCCGTGGGAGAAACAAATTACATTTCATTATAACTAATTTAAAAAGACGCCACGTGGATCGCTACCTGGCGGTACAGAAGCATCGCATCTTCTAGTTTTCTACCCATTGACAAGCCCGAAAAACAAAATCCCAGAGACTCACACCAAAACTACACATATTTCATTTCTTTTTATTTTTGTTTCCCTCATCAAACAAAAAAACCTCTGTCGTCTCAACACTTTCTCTATTATTCTTTCCTTTAATCCAAATCTCATAACTTTCTACTCTCAATCTTTTCTGGGTTTCTCTTTCATCGGTTTTCTTCTCACAATTCCCGATTCACAATTCAATTCCAGAAAGATCAGAGTGCGGAGCGTGATTTTCTGATTCTCGTGATTGAAAATTACGCATCTTTTTGGGTTTCTGTGAATCTGTGTGTTCATCTTCGAGATTCTTAGGTAATCGGTTTCGTTTCTTTCGCTTATGATATCAAATGCAAACTGAGTATATTGTTCTTGTTTTTTAAAAATCGATTTTCTTGGTAAATTTCTATATTCGGATTTATCTCTGTATATAACCTGTGTTTTTCTTATCCAGAGAGAGGTGTGTGTTGATGCTTTTTGTGGATTCTTCCGCAACCTTGTAGATGGAGTATCGTTTCAACTGTAGTCCGATTAAGAAGTTCTATTGTCACCTTCGTTTTCGAGATTTGGTACGAAGTCGAGATATCGACGAGTGTCGATTTCCATGTGTAACAAGCCAGCTGGTGATCAACAACACAAGGATACTACTAATAATAATCATCATCAGATTGTGAGGAGATTCGCTATGGATTCCGGTTCTGTGAACTCATCTTCTGCCACAAGTCCAGTTTCTAGCTTGAACGACGAGCCGCATCGGGGTTAAATTCCTGTGCAGCTTCTTAGGTAGTATATTGCCTCGTCCTCAGGACGGGAAATTGAGGTATGTAGGAGGAGAGACGAGAATCGTGAGTGTATCGAGAGATATTAGGTATGAAGTGTTGATGAGCAAGATGAGAGAGCTTTATGACAGCGCGGCAGTGTTGAAATACCAGCAACCTGATGAGGATCTCGATGCTTTGGTTTCGGTTGTGAATGATGACGATGTCATAAACATGATGGAGGAATATGATAAGTTAGGTTCAAATGATGGGTTCACTAGGCTTAGGATCTTTCTGTTTTCGTCTCCTGAGCAGGATGGTTCTTCACATATTGTGGATCGTGATGATCACAGGGAATCTGAGAGGAGATACGTTGATGCTCTTAATAATTTGAATGAAGGGCCAAATGTCACGAAGCTCCAGCAGCATCCTGATTCGCCTCGTTACAGTCTGATGGATGATTTTTTGATGGTGGAACCGATGATGAATCATCTGAGCATTGAGACAGGCGGTGGTAGCCAGAGGGGTAACGAGATACCTGTTGCGCAGTATAATAATCTTCACCAGCTTAGGATTCCCCGCGTGGGTTCGGGGCAGATGGTTCCATCGAGGTATGGTGAAATAGAAGGTACATGGAGTCCTTACTATTCTCCTCGGCACCATGGTCATCATGATCCAAGAACTTTTCAGGAGTTTCCATCTTCGCCTTCTTCTGCTCGCTATCGAATGCCATTTGGGGAAATCCATGATAAGGGGGTTTGATAAAATGCCTGAGGAGTATGTTAGGCCATCGCAGGCAAGTCAGCATCCTTTATATGAGCACCTTAAACAAATTCCTGACAATGTGGAGTGGGTCCCAGCTGGAACAATACCACCTGAGAGTAAAGGAGGTTTTCCTGGGAATGTATTTCATGGTGAAGGAGTAATGTATGCGAGAACTGTCGTGTAGCGTTTCATAGGAACCATCAGCACTTGGAACAGCCTAATGTAGGCAATAATGGATTTCAACCGGTTCCTTCTGCTCATTGTAATCAGTGTCCACCTCACAGGGAGAGTTTCCTGCCTAACACAGACCCAAAGCCTATTCATCACGGAGCTTATCCAAATGAGACTTTCGGACATGAAAGAGGATGGATGGTTCAACAGGTGAATCTTAATCCTCCGAGGATAGAGGAAGGTAGGCCTCATATTTCGAATGTTGGAAGACCAAAGGATCATTACGCTATTGATGGTCCTGGGATGAATTTCCCTCTTGGCCATGTGAATCCTGTTGATGGTCAGCATGCAGCTTCTAGTTATGCTCAGCCTCGAGCTGGACCTGAACTTTCCAATGAAGGGTTTCATGATAAACTTCTTGGTGGTATTCCGTTGAACTTGGCCAACCCTTCGTCTGAGGAACGCAGTTTTCGTTATGGGAACAATCTCTATGCTCCTGGACCTGAAAGTGTCCCCACTCAGCAGGTCAGTGTCATATGTACCCGCAACAAAATATTTGGCAGAACGTTTCAAATCCTATAGCTGGTGGCCCAGGCCGTGCCCATGCAAGTCAATGGCACGGTCAGTCAAACTGTCATCAGGAATCCAATAGACATTACGCCTAGGCATTCTATCGGAATGGAGAATCAAAGTATTTTGGTTGGTTCTCCGCAGAAGATTTCAGGGTTTGATGGATTGTCTTCTTCTAGCCAGCCTTACTACCCTAATCCCCATCTGCAAGATAGAGCCTTCCCTCTAGATCTAAACTGGGTGCGTTCTGAGAACCCGGCTGTGCAATAACGAATATATACAGATGCCTGAGCCTTTGTCAGGGCCATTATTACCGACAAACTTCAATGTTGCACCAATTACGCAGACACCAGATTATGTTGAAGTGGGGAGGCCGGTGGATAGCAAGGTTGTTCAGGGAGATGAACAAGTTTCGTATGCTGATACTGGTTTATCAGGCGGTGTTTCTTACCTAGAGAGGCCTCAATCTTTAGTAGAAGTTAGTCCTTTTGCTGCTCCTCCTGAAGGGGCTGAGCTATCTGTTGAGCGTTTGAGTTTCTTGCCTGAGTTACTTGAATCTGTGAAGAGGGCAGCACTTGAAGGAGCTGCCGAGGTCAAAGCCCATCCAGAAGAAGCCAATGATCATGCAAGGCCGGAGTTGGTGGAAAACGAATCTGAGCATACGGTGAGTATTATGACTTGCTAGCATGTAATGGGTGCCTTAGTGTATATTCTTTGCTTCCGATTTCCATTCTGTAACAATTTTATGTTTTTCAGAATGCTCAAGTCGAACCTGAGGTGGATTCTGATAGTGATAACCCCAAAAATTTCAAGATTGAACAAACAAAGGCTGAGGCTGAAGCTAAATCCAGGGGACTACAGGTTTAGTACAAATTTACTTTATTCTTCACCCCTCTTTTTCAGAATTCTGGAATTGAAAAAAGTTTCTGGTGGATCTTTTAGTTGCCCTTTCGTTTTGACATTGTTACCTTATTTTTGTTACCATTTTCTTCAATTAGAGTATAAGAAACGATGATCTGGAGGAGATTCGAGAGTTAGGTTCTGGAACATATGGATCTGTTTACCATGGGAAATGGAAGGGCTCGGATGTTGCAATAAAGAGAATAAAAGCCAGTTGCTTTGCTGGCAAACCTTCTGAAAGGGAACGCTTGGTATAATTTAATCATTTGATTGCTATAGATCCATCAATTTTAACATTTTTTTCGGCTCTAATAATATTATTCTCTTTCTCATTTTCTGGTTTTGTAGATAGAAGATTTTTGGAAAGAAGCCCTACTATTAAGCTCATTGCACCATCCAAATGTTGTGTCTTTCTATGGGATAGTTCGTGATGGTCCTGATGGTTCTCTAGCAACTGTGGCTGAGTTCATGATTAACGGATCTTTGAAACAGTTTTTGCAGAAGAAGGACAGGTAACTTTCTGATATCAGCACAATGGTTGATTACATTTAAACTAGTCAGATACCATGTATTATATCCTATAGAAGGATTCAAATATCTGACATCAGCTCAATGGTTATTCCACTAGAACTATTGATCGCCGCAAAAGACTCATCATAGCCATGGATACGGCTTTTTGGAATGGAATATTTGCATGGAAAGAACATAGTTCATTTTGATTTGAAGTGCGAGAATCTTCTTGTGAACATGAGAGATCCTCAGCGTCCTATATGCAAGGTTGGGTTTTGCTCATCTAATATACAATGGAATTAGGATCAAGCTTATATAATCTGTCTCTTTCCAGATTGGTGATTTGGGGTTATCGAAGGTGAAACAGAAGACTTTGGTGTCAGGAGGTGTTCGTGGGACTTTGCCATGGATGGCCCTGAGCTCTTGAGTGGCAAAAGCAACATGGTCTCAGAAAAGGTATTCTTAAAAAGACTAAAGACTTGTTTTTTTTCACTCTTTTGATTGTATCTAATAGTGTAATCACTAACCAAGTCTGTTTGGTTCTTTCCGTTAAGATCGATGTTTACTCATTTGGGATTGTGATGTGGGAATTGCTCACTGGTGAAGAACCTTACACAGACATGCACTGTGCTTCCATAATTGGTAATCAACTAGGACTTTCTTACTGTTTGTATACTTCTGAGTGATAAATTTATGACAAACAGATTGGTGTTATATATTTTTATAGGAGGTATAGTGAATAATACATTGCGTCCGAAAATCCCACAGTGGTGTGATCCAGAATGGAAGGGATTGATGGAAAGTTGTTGGGCCTCTGAGCCAACTGAGAGACCATCTTTTGCTGAGATATCACAGAAGCTCAGGACTATGGCTGCTGCTATGAATCTAAAATAAAAAGAAAAGCAACTCAGCTTTTCCATTTTCTATGGTTGAAATAATTAAGTTAAGAATAAAGAATGATGATGATGATGATGATGAAAAAAGAAGATGGTGATGGTGCAGGGTTGTTAAATAGAAGAGGCTTCTATTTACTTGGGTTTTTATAAAAAGTATAGTTAAGACTATTTCTAACTACCACTCGTTTCTGCGATGAAACGCTTTTCGTACTAGAAAGGAAAATGGTCTTCATGGGTATATAGTTTGTATGTTGATTTTAGAGGATTTTGGGTTGGAACTTCTGATCAAGCAATGTGTAAGTTGCATTTGATGATCTCTAAGGTCCGTCTCTGGTTCATTTTTTTTTGGGTTTTCATTGGTGTTTTTTGGTTGGGACGTGCTGTACATAAAATTTGTGACCATTAGATTACATTCTTTCTTTATTTCAAGCTGATATATTCTCTATTACATGGAAATTTATCTCATTTTTTTTTTGGTTTTTCGTTATAGATTTTAGCAACGCAATTAGCCAGTTCCCTTTTTGCCTCCGGTCAATTGGATTCATGTATATAGTAGCCAGGAAAGGGTATATCGGATGATAAGGTAGGCCAAACAATAGTTTTTGGTTTTGACCATATCTGTAGACATGAAGTTTAAGAAGACATGCAGCATACATTTGATAGATCAGTTCGATTACCATACGAGAAGGTGGAGTAACAAGTGATTCTAGCTTGCTTTCAAGATGTTTTGATCAATTAGCGGATGTATTCACCAAAACTGAAAGCTTTCAAGGTGTGTGAATTCCTCCAACAAGTTTTAGGCTGTGTTTTTCTGGAGATCACTTTGACTCCGATAAAACACGTTTAATAATAATGAAAACCGTGACAGATTGAGTCGTTGCGACTATTACGAGTGATTACACCATCTATAAAAATCGTTAAATTTGACGGTAATTGTAAAATAATCTATACACATAGCAAATGTCAATTTTCAACGATTGTTTTTAAATATTTTTTCTTTGCCGGTGATGATTTCATCTATGGTGGTCGTCGTCGTTGCGATCGTAAGAAAAACATGGTCTGAGACTTGTGAAATTTACACGGTCTTATGATCACTGTCTTTCCTAATATGTGAAAACTACTAACATAGTTTTTATCTCATTGAATTTTTTCATGTTTAGGTTTTTATGAGTTAGTTTCTTGGATTTTAAGCTTGATTATTGGTGTACTGGTAACCATGTAAAATAATATTTAGTACTATTGTATTTATGATTTAATATTTTAAATAATAAAATTGAAGTAAAGAGTTTTGAAAAATAAAATAAAAACTCCTCTAAAATAGTCTAAAATTCCATTCAAAGCATTCAAATTTCATTGTTCAATACCCATTCCTTAGAAATATCTTACCAGAATCAGTATAGTTCTAAAAATAGTCATCACACCTCCTTAATCTTTGAAATTATTTTGCAGATAATATACACACTTCTTCCATTTCAAATTATGTATCGTTTTTAGATTATTATTATTAGTTAAGAAAATATCACTTAAAATTCAGTTTTAATTTTAATTTATACAAGGACGAAATCATATGTATATTTAATCATACAAATTTGACTTTTGTAAAAAAGTTTATGACACTTTGTTTTTGACTACTACACATATTCTTTTGTTACCTCAGAATAAAAAATTACTCTCTGTAAATTAAAAAAAAAAAACATTAAAAAAATTAAAATCTAGCGTTTTCAAAGCCGTGCAAGTCGCTCTTTTTCATCAAAGCCAACTTAGCCAACTTCTCAGCCGCTCTCCAAGCTGAAGCAGGAGTCAATGGCTCACCAGTCTCATCCATCATCATCGTCGTCTCTCTCTCACTTCCTCTCCGTCTTTGATTCTGTTGTTGTTGCTGATGATTACTCTGATACTCCGTTAATTGTTGTCTCCTCCATTGAACTTCCACAAGCTCCGCCTCAACAACCTTCGTATACTCCGCCGCATCCACCGTTCCTGATTGGCCAAGCAACGCACGCGCCGACGTCAACAAATGGTAAGCACTTGTGCATTCACCATACTCCACAAGCCTTCTTGACTCTGCTATAGCTCGTGTCGTTATAAAGAGACTTCTAAGCCGTTCGATTCTAGGTGATGATGATCTAACGGCTTGAGGAACTCGAAGAGATTGGTCTCGTCCATAAACAACTTCTTGTGTCGATGGGTCTTTATAAAGACCTCTAACTGACAACACTTGTTGGCTCATACTAGCTGATGTTGGGACCCTAAGTTCCACTAAAAGCTCTCTTTCTTCGCCTTCGTAAAGGTCCCCAAGCCGAACTGATCCAGAACCAGAACTTACCAATGTAGGTCGTCCATTAGACATATAAACGGCTGAGATTTCACATGGTCCAGATCCTGATCCAACTCGAATTTGGATTCGAAGATCTTGAGCCACGAGACTAAGTAATCCTCCTATACATTTAGCAAATGCTTCTTCTGCAGGAACATGACTAACCCCATTACTCTCTCCAAAGCCAAACTCTGTAACAGGGATCTCAATATAAGCAAAACGTGTTGATGATCCCACACGTTGATTATTCTGAGCTCTACTCGTTTGACCCTGACCGTCCGATAAGACTACGATACTAGCGACTGGATTTCTCTCTCTCCGATCCTCAAGCACTCTCGTTGCTTTTTTGAAAGCTTCGTTTATGTTTGAACCTTGACCACAATGAAGTCCATCAACCACAACTCCAGCAGAACGTTTCCCTTGCTCTGTCATTCTCTTCAATGGAAGGAGTCTCTTAGGAGTAGTTGAACCCGCTGCAACTATAGAAAGCCGATCAGACGAGCCAAGAGAGGAAATCACAAGCCTCATAGCTCGTTTAACCATCTGCAGTTTTGCACCGTTCGAAATTCCAATACCGTCAATTACAGCCACCAGATCCACAGGCGCACGTTGTGATGGATCTAAGAACCTACCACCTCTCTTTGACGTGACTGGTGTCTTCACTTGTAAAGCCATTGCACGAGTCTCATAACCACATCCAACAGAAACAACAGCAACTTCAGGCAAACTCACTTGCACATTACCAAAATCTCGACCGCTTTTCGAAATCTCATGAGATTTAACCGCAAAAGAAGGATTCGGGTCCACCACAAATCCCTTGAACTGAGCCACATCATCATCACAATTCTCATCAGCTTCAGGTATAGTAACAAACCTCGGCGAAAGCAAAGGCTCATCATCATCATAGAATCTCGAATGATTTGTCCTTGGTTTCGCTCTCGGAGAAGAAGAAGAAGCCACAACAACAACACGCTTCTCTTCGATTTCAGGATTAACGAGAGGAGATGATTCAATAACATTCTGATGAGAAGCAAGAAGAGAAGCATCTTTCCAGATAGAATTACAAACAGGACAAACAAGCTTCTCATGTTTACGAACATAATCGACAATACAAGGAAAATGAAACACATGTGAACACTCCGCTGTATATTTCGCCGTACCTTGTCCTGTCTTCACACTGTTCAAACACAAACCACAACTACTCTGCAAAAAAAATCATCCATCATCAGAAAAAAAGGAACAAACTTTCAATCGCCCATTAAACAATTTCGTGAATTCTTACCCGGAATTTAAAGCTGTTACGGAAAAGAGAAAGCTTTAACGGCGAACGAGGAGAAGAAGGGTTTGACCTAGTAGTCAACGAAGGTCGAGGACTCTTTGTTGCTGATCTAGGCGTCGAGATTTGTTCTGTTCGACATTTAAGTCTAGGACTAGAAGCTGCTCGAGGAGTCGAAGGATTACTTCCTCCAGATAAAAAAGCTAACTTTACACAGCTTCGTGGGCTAGGACTAGCACTAAGCTTGTCGAGATCCGGAGATGCAACGTCGCTGTTTCTAGGGGCGGTGGTGCAAAATGCTCGTCGCCAACCAGTACCCATTTGTGATAAATTATTATCTTTTTCTGGAGATGGAGAAATAAAAGAAAGAAGAAGATAAAGATTGTAAGATTATGGCAGAGAAGAAGACAAAGAGAAACGGTGACAGTTTCGGTCTCAATTATGTCTGCATCTCAGAATGGGAGATCTGTAAAATTTAATTTAAAAGAAAAAAATGATTTTTAAAATGGTTTTGGTTCTTGTTCTAGTTCTAGTTCAAAGTCTAGTTTCTCTCTTTCTTCTTCTCCTACGATAAGGAATAATATATATAAGCATATAATATTTGCACTGTAACTGGATTGTGCATTTAATTTGCTGATGACGTGAATGTCGATAAGAAAATAAAACTTAATTTATAAAGTGAAATAGTTTTTCTTTAGTTTTTACTCTTCTTTGTTAGATTTTCATTTTTAATAAGAAAAAATGTCAATTACACCTTATATTTATAAAATAAATAGATTAAACTTTATATTTTGAATGTAGTTGATTAAGCTTTTAATTTTTATTAATTTTTCAAAAAAATTCAATTTTAGGTTGACTAGGTAAATTAAACATTTTATTAATTTGTTAAACAAAAATTGTAAACACCATTAATGGATCGTTAATATTCTCGGTTAGGCAATATTCAACGTTTCAATTGATTGTAAAATAGAGAATCTCCGTTTTTAAATCTAAATCGAATTTTGTTTCACGACACGTCTTCTTCATCTCGATTTTGAGTCAAAACCACGATGCCACGACAGAAATCTGAAACCTCTCGCAAGTCACCGCCGATTTGTTATCCGCCGCCATCTTCATCTGGTTCGAAGAACAAAAACGAATTGCAGATATGCAAAACGAGTTCGAAAGGTGAAGAGAGGTTGAAAGTGTTAATCAGTAAGATTGGAGTTGTCTGAATGTGAAACCGAAGACGAGTCTCAAGGTGACTGAATGTGAAACCGAAGATGAGTCTGAAGGTGATGATGTTGAAGAAGACAGATTGGAGTTGGCTTTGGTCGAAGAAGATGGAAATACATTAGGCATTGATGAAAAAGAATGTGATGATTTTGAGAGAGAGTTTACAGAAGCTCTGAGACAAGGTCAAGGTGTGGTAGCGATGATGATAGTAGAGATGAATTCTCGAATAATGACAATATTCTAGACCCTTTGTTATCTGATGTAGTGGAAGAAGATGTTAATGACACTGGTGAACCGAATGAAATAGAGGAAGGTGTGTATCTATGGTAAGGAAAGGACCTTCAATTCGAAAAATGATGTCAAAATTTTGATACTGAGGTACTCATTGAAGTCTCGTTTTGATATTAAGTTGTATAAAACCGAGTTCAATAGAGTTGAAACCAAATGTTCTCATAAATGCTGTGTGGTGGAGATTGTACTGCTCTTACGAGAAAGGCTACGAAGATTAAAGTGTTTGCTGATGAGCATACTTGCATGAAGACAGGTTACACCACACTGTTGAAGCAAAAGACAATAGCTTGGCTTGGCTGTTTAAAGAGAGATTGAGGAAGAATCCAAAGCTTACAAAGCATGAAATAGCAGCTTAAATCCTCTGTGAGTATGGCTTTCGTGTCATGAAGATCAGTGTGCGAAAGCAAAGACAAGACTTACAAAACAAAGGAGAGCAAGTCATGAAGCACATTTTGAGAGAATATGGGACTATCACGCGAAAGTGTTGCAATCAAACAATAATTATGTGCTCAAGATTGAGACCATTACAAGACCTACAATAGGAAGCAAACAAAGGTTTCTTCGTCTCATTATTTGTTTTAGTTCGCAACGACAAGGTTGGAAAGATACATGTAGGCCAATTATAGGTTTTGATGGAGCATTTCTCAAATAGGACAATAGAGGTCAACTACTAGCTGCCATATGAAGGGATGGAGATAGTAGAATAATGTCCATAGCGTTAGACTTTTGGCCGTGAATCTAGAGCTTCATGATGGAAGAAACATTGCAATTATTTCTGATAAGCAAAAGGTAAGTACAAGGTATTAAGACATATTTAATTAGTTAATTGCTCAATGTTTTGTAGTTTAATTATCGCTTTAAAATATTAACGTTGTAACGTGATTGAGCTGACACTTCGTACTCTGGTTTTGTACTTTGATTTTATAATATAGTTTAGAATATGGTTTGGAGTTTTCATAATTAAGTCTAAAATTTGTCTATATTGTTCTTCTCGTGCTAGTGACGTTGTTCTATAGTGTTTCACATTGTTTTATAATTTGTTATATATCATAATTAAGTCTCATGCTACTTTATAGTGTTTCATGATTTGCTATAATCTTATTTTAGAATATGGTTTGCTTTATCTTGTTTTAACATGTTCTTATATGTTAATTCTGATATATTACTTTATGCAGGAATTGATAAATGCAATCCATAATCTCCTTCCTTTTGCTGAGTATCGACATTGTACAAGACACATTATGGATAATTAGAAGAAAGATAATCATGGCATAGAGCTGCAACATCTATTTTGGAGGATTGCCCGCAACTATATACAAGGAGAATTTAATTTCAATATGGATGCTTTGAGAATGTACAATTTACAAGCCTATTTAACTTTACAAAAGACACATCATGATACTTGGTCTAGGTTTTTTTTAGAATAGGTTCCTTCTACAATGATTTATTGAATAACTTGAGTGAATTGTTTAATAGAACGATAAGGCAGGCTAATAAAAAGCCACTTTTGGATATGTTAAAGGACATTAGGAGGCAAACAATGGTTAGGACAGAAAAGCGTTCCAAACTTGCTGGTAGATTAGGATTATGTTTACTAAGAGAGCTCATGTCGAAATAGATAAAATGATTTAAGGGTCTCAACCTTGCACAACTCTCTCTGCTAGAAACAATTTGTATGAGGTCGATGTAGCTGGAAATAGCTATAGAGTAGACATGAATGATTTCACATGTGGGTGTAGGAAGTGGCAGTTGACTAGAATACTATGTACTCATGGAACTGCTGTCATAATTAAAACAAAAAAACAAATAGAAAGCTTTGTAATTGGGTACTATTTGGCATGCACTTGGCGTGATGCATATAAAGATGGGATTGAGCATGTACAAGGGATGGTGTTATGGCCGTGAGTAAACAAAATGGGAGTTTTGCCATTGCCATTTAGGAAAGACAACCCAGGTAGGCCTTCCAATTACGCTAGAAAAAGGGTCGGTATGAATCTACAGCAACGAGTAGCACAAGAATTTTTCGTCTAAGAATTATAACGTGTTCCAATTGTTAGGAGGAATGACACAATAATAGTTCTTGTAAGAATGAAAGATTGGCGAGTGAGCCAAAAAGAAGACAAGGCCGACCCAAGAAGAATCAGAATCTGATTATACATTTGTGCTTCGTTGTGTATGTTTTTTCAGAAGGCACACAAGGGACACAAGGTCTTGTTTTGTCTAAAACTAAGTGATGGTATGATTGTCATGTTCTGCCCAAGACTACGAATGATTGTTCTGTCCAAAACTATGAATGATTGGTTTTATGTTTGATGTTTCTATTGATTTAACTCTACCAATGTTTGTTTTCATGTTTGATGTTTCATTTGACATTACTTTATGAATGTTTGTGTTTCCATATCAATGTTAAATTTGATACTTTTATTTAGTATAAAAGACAATTTTTCCATATTCATTTGTAGTTGTTAACACAAAAATAAATGATAAAAGGTAAACTATATCAATTTCGTTGCATGATTTTTTACTGAAATATGATAACAAGTGAACTAAGCATACCATTCATTATCATTTTCTAGTGCATTACATGGCTGAGTCAAACATTATTTCCCCTACAACTAGATACCTTACAAGGACAAAAAATGAACAAAACTAGCAGACATTTGGTCTTTATGATCAATTCTTTCATGGTAATTCTACTCTCATCTTGCTCTTTCCTTAGATCTTCGATCACAACTTTATGTGCCTCAACTTCATATTTTGTTGAACCAATTTCATGCTCCATTGCTTTTACTTTTGGTAAAGTAGCTTCAATCTCTTCATAAAGAGCATCCTCTACCCATTTAAACAAATGGTTATGACAAAAAACAAAGAAATTGTAACCGAGATTCACAAAAAAACGACAACAATATATTCAAAATTGACTCATAAGAACATAAATCTAACATTTTTTTGGCTTTTACACCAGAAGAAAGGCCTACCAGAATTGTCCTTACTCTTCGATGTTAAGATCTTATCCACAATAACACGTGGAAGGAAATCGTAAAGTGTGTGAATGAGAAGAAGAAATATAACTCATTATATGACACATACAAGCGAAGATACGTAGAACAATGAAAAATCTAAGAAAAGCACATACAAATTGAACTGAAAATCAAAGAAAATTCGAAGAGATTTTAAGGTTTGAAGCATTTCAGAATTTCGATGTTTTTCTATGTTGTTATTCGTCAAATGTTTTGAGGAGAAAGGACTCTTAAATAAAATGCTGATTATTGTCAAACCGAGAAAACTAACGGCTCATTAACATGTTTACAATTTCTATTTAAAAAATTGACGGCAAGTTTAATTTGACTAATCAACCTAAAATTGAAATTTTTTGAAAGTCAACATAAGTTTAGAAGTTTAAATAAATATATTTAAAATGCAAAGATTAATCAATTTTTCAGTAAATATAAATTTTATTGATATTTTTTTATTTTTAATATTAAAAGTGGATAATTCTTGTTGAATACTTTTTGAAAATGGTAAGAAGTTTTCGAACTATGAAATAGCAAGACGATAATAATTAATTGAAATAACTCGCGATTCATGATTAATAATTCAGTATCTTGTTTTAAAGCTATGATTAGAACGATTTGTAAAATGACAGGTTAACCAATATTTAATTAAATATTTACAGAAATATCACTTAAAATAAACTTTATTTCCATATTTTCTAAATTTGAGTGATTTCTATAGACTTATTTGTATTTCAATACAAAATTATTTCAATAGCTACTACCAACTTATTTTATTCAATTGCTTAAAAAATTTAATTAACATTACTACATATTTATTTTGATAATTATTACATACTTATTTTATTCTTATTTATTTAAAATTTATTTAACATTATTATAGATTTATTTTAATAATTCTTACATACTAATTTTGTTTCATTGACTATTACAAAATAATTTCCATAGAACTATCATGACTGATTTAGACTTTAATTGGTAAAAAGAGCATAATACTATTTTAGAGTTTTAGTTATATTTGAAAATTTTAAATAGATAAATATAATTGACTTTCACAAAAACATTTCTCAACAAAAAAATATTACTAATCAAAGTCTTAGCAAATCGGTGGAAGTCTTAAATAGTAAAGACCCAATAATAAATCTAGACCAATACCGTTTTTAAGTCAGAAACCTGCTTGCACATTCTTCATTTTGCATCGCATGCATGTAAATCAGACAAAGATCTAAAAAAACAAAACACATAACTTAGAGATTTAAACAGCTTTTATGAGAAGAGATTCAACTAATTTCAGTATCCTAGGCTGAAGATTCGTCTCCTACACAAGAAATTAATCATAGAAGTAGCCAAAGTATTAATTATAATTATACCGAACATGCATGATTAAAAAGTACTTTAACAACTCATTAACTGTCTGATTTATAACTCTCCATTGATTCTCCCTGACCACATGACCACCATGCAGTAAATCCAAAATGAAGGTCAAAGAATTTAAAATAAGAAATCAATTAGAGTTTTGTTAATATTTTTTTGAGCAAAATAATATTTTATAAACGTTGTATAACATTTAATTAATTAATCTTAATCTTTTCAGAGTCAAACTAAGCAAAGTAACTGATATACAGTTATAAAATAAGAATACACTAGATTTTATAAATATTATATATATATAATAGTTAAAATGGAAAAAAATAAGTAAAGAGAGCACATGTCCTGAAATGGAAGCCGTGTTTTGGGCTGGTGGTTAAGATGCGACTCTTAATAATACAATCACATGCATCTTAACACAACATGATTTATATCTCTTCTTAATCATTTCACAACCTACCTTTAATTGCATAGAAGTTATGGTTGTATTTTTTTATTCATCAATTTGTTTTTGTTCCTCATTAATTTCCTTTCTCTCT
>JAKUCM010007291.1:0-11943 GCA_023374145.1 Lepidium sativum | reverse complement strand
TTGTGATCTAGCTAAACCTTATGGTGTTTCTTCTTTCTCCTTTATAAACACAAATATGAATGTGTATATGTAATACATGTTAAAAACGGAAAAAGAGATTAATTAATAGAGACTTGGATTAATTAATTCAATACCTTCATGTTTTCATTCTCTAGCTTGATGTCTTTTTGTAGGTGCCGATTGTTGATGCAGCATCATTAACAAAGTTTCAATATTCACACACTATTCAACCTATATAATATAAACCAATAATAGGTGCTTGATGTCTAGTCTTCAAAATCAGCTTATATTTATGACGTCGATTCATCTGATCAAATTATCTTTCAAACCCGTCAATTATAAATGCAAAAAATATTGATCAATCTTATGGACACAGACAACAAAATTGAGGGCATTCGATTAAAATACCAAAATTGCAAAACCAAAACGAACAACAAGTCTATGAATGATAATAAAACTTGCATCATTCATAGCATAGTCTAATCGTGGTGGAATAGAATACATGTTCTCAAAATAAACATATCACCTGCTTTTCTAATTCAACAGCTCATGCTTTAGCTTTATTCAACTGTTCCGTGGAATCTGATGAATCTTTTTTTCTAAAGACAAGTAACACAACAACCATAATTCATAACTCAAAACTGAAAGCGAAGATTGATATAAACCATTCTATGTCTGGACAAGGACGCAAATGAAATAAAATTATAATAAGATGTCAAATACCCTTAATGATGAAACCTCAGTCCCTATAGAAGCAACTTTGTTTTGTATCTTTTGAAGAAGTTTCTCCTTCTCTGCAACTAACTCCTCTCGATAACTTAAATTCTTTGGTACAAACTACGAGTAAGATCTAAAAAGTGAAAGACTTACATATCAAAATTTGAAAAGGCTTTAGAAAAGAGGGAAACAAGGGAAAAGGGGAAAACGATGATGTCTTAGGGTTTTTTGAGAAAGGTAAAAAATTAAAAAAATGAAATTTTCGTTTAGTGTTTCACAGAATAAGTGATTTTCGTTTTCCTTTTAGTGTAATTTTTAGTGATTATTACATGTTATCATAAGTATACTAAGCTATCAATGTAAATATTTTTTGTAGTGACAAAATTATTAATATAGAAATAAAATTTTGAAAATAAATAAATTGTCCAACGTCTCATGGAATCTGTGGTCGAGTGGTGGGAAATATGGGAATCACTAAGCTCGCATGTTTGATTCCCACAAAAATCTATATCACATTTATTTGGACATTTCTACACAAATGTAGATCTATCTAATTGGTACATTTGAATACCCATAAAAATAATCGATTTGTAAGTTGAAAAATAAAATAGTCATGACTCCTCCCATTGAAGTCTGGGTCCTGAGTTATCAAATTAAAATTTCTAAATTTGAAAGTTAATTATTTACTCATAATCGAATAACTATGTTTGAACTTTTCTTAAGAAGTGATTCACCAAAAGAAAGATAGATTGTTTAAAGAGAATAAACGTAAAAAAAAATATATGTAAAACTACATGCAATTGTATGTTTGAATGTGTCAGAAAACTTTAATGAGACAAAGTTCATTAGGCCTACGAGATTGATAAAATTGTGTATATATATATACATATAAAACCACAGGAGATTCCAAGGAAACTCTAAAGATCCAAAAAAACATAGCCGACATTTTCTTTGTAGTTCTAATTTGACTACGTGAAACCCTAAAGATCCAAAAGAAACTTACTCGTCATCTTCCTTGTAGTTCTGATTTGACTACATAAAAAATAAAAGATAAACAGAGGGTTATACGGCTGGAAATGAACTGAAATTTAGGGAGTATGTGATCATTTTTTTAGGAATATGTGTACTTGTGCTCATATATTGCAGCAATCTCAACCATACTAGAACGTCATCACTACAAAATTGCTTGTTAAAGTGATAAGCGGAGACAAGCTATGAAATCAGAGATCATGCCCTTGCAAAATAATCAGACTTTGAATTTTGGTCTGAAAGTTATAATCATTTCGTTTATCAGTTTTTCAGATGGAAAAATTCAAAAGCTTTTTTTAGAGAACCATAAAGAGCTAGAAACGATTAACCTATTGTTAAAAAGCCTCAATGTTCTAGTTTATGGATCATCTTCCTGATTCAGATTTGGGTGTAACAGTCGTCAGAATATCTCGCTTTAAGAATGCAGTCTGTTTGCATTCATTTTTTAGCCTAAGGTAAGGTGAAGTTTGAGATATGTGGAGATGCAATTTCAAAATTTTATTTTATGCTTATGAAATTCATCATTTTAGAATTAGATATAATGATTGTTTTTTGTTAGAATATTATAAAAAATAATGTAATTTATATTAAAATATTTTATGAGTGTTAATGGTAATAGTTAATAGGTTGTTATGACATATATATTTATATCTTCTAAAGATGTATACTGAATGTGTTAATGGAAAATAATAAACAAAGAAATTGAAAAAAAAAAAGTAAAATAAGAGTCTATTGAAGAATCGAAACTACTGGACATCGTCTCCCATAGGAATCTCTTAAAATTGGATATGGAAGGATCAAAACTATTAGATGTTGTATTCCATAGGATTGAGTGTATTTATGGATCAAAACTATTAGCTGTTGTCTTCCATATGAAAGAGTCTCGGGAAGGATCAAAGCTATTGATCGTTGTCTTCCTTAAGATAGAGACTACTAGACTAGAGTGGACTGACGGGTTCGCTATAGCCCATAAAACGCTGACGAGGTAGGGAAGATCGAGCTACTGGCTGTAAACTCCCAACAAAAAAAGGGGTCATGGATCCATCAGAAAGATGGTTGAACCAAATATTGTGTGTGAATAATTTTGCTATGAGTGAGTAAAATTCAATAATTGTTACAGCCGTCATATTAATACAAATTATATGTGTGTTTTTGTTCTATGCTTTTGAATAGAAGATGTGTGAGTTCAAATGGTGTTATTCTGTTGCAGTGGACAGAGATGATCTCCTCACTGAGTAATTCATTACTCACTCCTCTTATGTTTCCTTTTTTATAGGATTTTTGTTCAAAGTTTTATTTGTTAGTGAATTTTTGTAAAGATAATTTTTGAGAGAACCAAGGAATAATACAATCTCTCTCAAAATCAAGGGCTGGGTGTTACAGTCTCAGAGAACGGCGAAGCCGATTTAGGTTTAAGAGTTTGTCAATCTTATTTATCAAAGTAATTGTACAAGATTATATATATATATATATATGAGATAATACCTAATGTCCTAAATATGGAAATAACATTTATAAGAAAGTAGTAACAGAATATAAAAACTAGTATCTCAACACCTCTCTTCAAGTTGGAGATCAGTAGCTCCCAACTTGGAGAAGAAACGTTCAAACTCATTTCGTCCCAATGATTTTGTATCGGCAATCTGGTTTTTAGTATGAACATAAATTGTTTTGATCGTGTTCTTGACGATTTTATCTCTGATAAAATGAATGTCAACTTCAACATGTTTAGTACGTTCCATGTTGTATTGGATTTGCTGCCAAATGCATTGTTGATTTGCTGTCCGAATACACATTCATTGGTCGAGTATGATTGTAACCAAGATCACGAAGGACACGTTTCAACCCCTCTTCCATCATTATGTATTCCACTTCAATGGATGAACGACTAACATTGTGCCTAGTTGAATGAAATAACCTATCAAAGAGCAAGTGTAAGAGGATAACTAGCCCAATCCAAATCACACCATCCATTTGTTTTCATTATTGAATATTTGTGTAACAATAACCTTTGTCCAAATTGAACTTTAGATATCGAACTGTTTTGAGAGTTGCGTTCCAATGATCAAGTTGTGGAGCTTTCATGAAAACAGCCAAAATATAAACAGAGTAAGAGATATCCGGTCTGGTAATAGCCAAGTAAATAACCCTTCCTATTATACAATGATATGTTTCAGGTTTATGCATAAGAGGTGATGTAGAGCGAGCTAGCGTATGATTCTTGTCCGACGGCAGCAGTGAAGGTTTTGCTCCGGGAAGACGTGCATCAAAAATCACATCCAATGCATACTTCCATTGAGATAAGTAAATACCAAAACGATTTTGTGCTACTTCAATGCTTAAGAAGTATTTAATTAAGCCCAAATCTTTCATGTGAAAACAACTTGCAAAATACTGGTTGAAAGTCTAAATAATTGTCGAGTTACTACCACATATCACTAGATCGTCTACATAGACCAAGACTTGCAAGACTTCACCATTTTTACGATATGTGAAGAGAGAGTAGTCAGATTCGGACTAAGAAAAACCATATGATTTCAAAGCACATGATAACTTACCAAACCAACAACGATGAGCATGTTTCAAACCATACAAAGACTTGTATAATTTGCAAACAAGAGTAGAGTTAAAGCTTTCAGAACCTTGTGGAAGCCTCATGTATACATCTTCATCTAAATCACCATGAAAGAAGCCATTATGGCCGTCCATCTATGCAATTCATAATCTCGAGTTGCAACAATAGCAAGAAACAATCTCACAGTGTCCATTTTAGCAACCTGTGCAAATGTTTCTCCGTAGTCTATTCCTTCTTTTTGATTATTCCCAAGCACAACTAGTTCTGCTTTATATCTTTCCAAAGTTCCATCAGACTTTTACTTAACCTTACAAACTCATTTAGCTGCTAGAGTTTGTTTTCCCGGTGGGAGATGCATGAGGTTCCAAGTCTGATTATTTTGCAAGGGTGTGATCTCTGATTTCATAGCTTGTCTGCACTTATCACTTTAACAAGTAGTTTTGTAATGATGACGTTCTAGTATTGTTCAGATAGCTGCAAAATATGAGCACAAGTACACATACTTGTTTAGAGGATACTTGGCGTTAATAAGATTTGTCGTTGGTGTGGAAGTAACAGTTTTGATTACATAGTCTTGAAGCTTGACGGCTTTGTTTTATTTTTGTGACCACTACTGAGTGGTTCAGTTGCAGGTACAGCTGTAAACGTAGAAGCAATTTCATGTGTTTCTATAGAAAGAGATGAAATTGGTGTCTTAGAACCAAAGACGTTGGAGAGACATCAATATTAAGTAGAGAGTTGGAAAAGAATTCGTAGGTCTTACTGAGTCTGGAACAGAATTCGTAACAGAGGGCACATGCGGTACAACATTTTCATCTACAAAAAAGTCTTCAATATTAGAATCATCTTTTACATTTGGCGTGAGAGTTGGAGAGGAACCAAAATCTTAGTTGTCTACATATTGAGTATGTGGCCAGTGAGTGGCTCGGTTTTAGATTGTGTGACCTTCTTCTTTTGGCATTCTATAAGCCTTCTTCATTCTGGTTTTACCACTGAGATGTACCAAGATCATTTTGATCTTGGAAACTCATAATTCTCTATCTTGTTCTTTATTTTTTCTGCAAAACAAACAACAACAATCAAATCAGCAAGTAGGAAGAATTAGATCGACATCCTAACAGTGGTATCAGAGCTAATACTTCTTCTCTACGGAAGATTTGGGGTTACTCTACTGAGTATTAACCAGGTTATATTGATAACGGTATAATCAGCTAAGTGAGGTATTGCTAGTCTTCTCAAATGGAACCAGTTCATGGAAAATTTGAAGTGGAGAAGTTCGATGGAGAAGGTGATTTTGCCTTATGGAAACACAGAATACTGGGACAGTTAGAGATCATGGGGTTAGGTAATGTGATTCAAGCTTCAACAGATTCAGAGGTAGAAATTGAAACTGAAGATGAGGACCCCTAAAACTGTAACTCCTGCAGAATTAAAGAAGAGAGCAAGGTTGAGGAAGCTGAAGGATAAGAGAGCTAGAAACCTACTAAGTCAAAGTGTGACGGATATTGTGCTAAGGAAAGTGATAAAAGAAAAGACAGCACAGAGTATGTGGTATGCTCTCGAGGGAAATCTACCAAGTAAAGTCAATGCCTCATCGTTTTGATTTGAAACAGAGATTCTACAGCTTCATAATGGAAGAAGACAAGAACCTTAATAAGAATCTCGATGTGTTCAACAAGTTAACTTCAGAACTAGCAAGTCTCGGAGTTAAAATGAATGATGAAGATCAAGCAGCCATTCTGTTGAACAGTCTACCAAAGAGATTTGAAAACTTGGTGCACACTTTGAAGTATAGCCTTGGAAAGCAGACTATTACAGTGGATGATATCATAAAGTCAGCATATTCAATCGAGTATGAGCTGAAAGGTAAAGGGCTATTAAATTCAAAGGTACAAAGTGAAGGTTTAGTCATATTACAACCTCGGGGAAAAACAGAGAAGAAAGAAAAGTGGAAACCAAGGTCTGCTTCAAGCAGTAAGTCTAAGGTGAAGAAAAAGAAGGTTTGTTGGATTTGCGAAAGTGAGGATAGAGACTGCCCTAAGAGAAATCAGTCAGGTTCAATTTATCAAAAGGCAGAGGCAAGTATTGCGAAGGTAGAGTGGAATGAACCTGAAAGTACTGATGGTTACTCAGTCATTGAGAGAAGGGTGGATCATTGATTCTGGGTGTTCTTATCACATAACATACATGAAAGATCTTATGTATGATATTGAAGGAAGTTGAAGGTGGAAGGGTTCTAATGGGAAATGATACACACTGTGAAATTGCAGCTATTGGGAAAGTTAAAGATTAAAAACTACAATGGTACAGCTGTAATTCTCACTAATGTCAGGTTTTCACCAACAACTAGAAGAAACTTGATTTCCCTTGGGCAATTTGAATCAATAGGGGTGCTGGTTCAAATCTAGAAATGGAAGATTACAAGTCTTTAAAGAAGAAAAAGAAGTACTATCTGCAGACTATAAAGACATATTGTACTATCTATATGGAAAACATATTGGTGATCGAGTCAATGTAGCAGAAAGTTGCATTGACCCAACAACTCTCTGGCACAGTCGACTCGACATATGAGTAAAAAGAATATGCAGCTAATGACTAAGAACAACTTGTTAAAGGATGTGCAACCATCTAAGTTACCAAGGTGTGAGCATTGTATAATGGGGAAAGCACACAAGACATCATTCAAAGTCGGAAAACATATATCAACAGCAGTACTTGAGTATATACATTCTGATCTATGGGGTTCTCCTAATGTAACACTGAGCCTATCAAAGTGTCAGTACTACATTTCATTCATAGACGATTTCTCAAGTTAAAGCCTAGAGCTAAGCGTGGAATTCTTATGGGTTATCCGCAAGGTGTAAAGGGATACATGATTTGGAGTATGGAAGATAGAAAGTGTATAATCAGCAGGGATGTCATCTTCTATGAAGACATGGTGTATCAAAATGTCAAGAAGATGACTGAGACTGAACTAGAATTAACAAAACAGAAAGGGAAGAAAGTGACATTTTCTCATTCCAAGAGAAATGACTAGTGAAGAGACAGAGAACACTAGGACAGAAGATTCAGCTCAAGGTGGAGCTTCTTCATCAAATTCACAACCAGAAATTGAAGAAGCTCAAAGTGAGGGAATTGAACCTGAAGAGAATATCCTAGACAACTATCTTCTAGCTAGAGATAGAGTAAGAAGACCACCAGCAAAGCTTCCAAGCAGATATGATGATTTTGATGTTGCAGCCTATGCACTAAGTGTAGCTGAATTGATAGATGAAGAAGAACCTAAAACCTATCAAGAAGTTATAAGCAGCAAGTATAAACATCAATGGATAACAGCAATAAAAGAAGAGATCAATTCTTTACTGAAAACAGAAACTTGGAAACTAATAGAAAGGTCAGAAAACAAAGAACAATTGGTTGCAAGTGGGTTTTCAAATTCAAGGTTGGAATTCCCGGGATTAAGGAACCAAGGTTTAAAAGCTAGGTTGGTGGCAAAGGGTTATGCACAGATAAAAGGGATTGATTACAATGAAGTCTTTGCTCTTGTGGTCAAACATGTATCAATTCGGTTATTACTGTCTTTGGT
Source organism: Lepidium sativum (assembly GCA_023374145.1). NCBI lineage: Eukaryota > Viridiplantae > Streptophyta > Magnoliopsida > Brassicales > Brassicaceae > Lepidium > Lepidium sativum. Next base: position 4,036 of record JAKUCM010007291.1, on the reverse strand, counting down.
TGTAAATTTAAATCTTGAGCTGGAACAAATGGATGTTAAGACATCTTTTCTACATGGAAAGTTAGAAGAAAGAATCCTAATGGATCAGCCAAAATGTTTCAGTATAAGTGGAAAAGTTTGCCTACTGCAAAAGTCTCTGTATGAGTTAAAGCAATCTCTCCGACAGTGGAATTTGAGGTTTGACCAATTCATAAAGGTTCAAGATTACAAGAGCAGTAGATGATATGCTGATAGCAGCAAACAGTATGGATGAAATTCAGAATTGAAAGATGTTTTGGGCAGTGAATTCGAAATGAAAGATTTGGGGTCAGCAAAGAGATTATTGGGAATGGACATTAAAAGAGACAGACAGAAGGAGGTGCTAAGTTTTTCACAGCAGATATACATAGAGAAAGTATTAAAAAAAATTAATATGAGTGATTCGGTTAAGACTCATATGGGTTCTCAATTCCGTCTCTTAGCTACCAAACAAGAAGACATAGCAAGAGTTGCAGAGGAAATGCAGAATGTACGTTACTGCAATGTTGTGGGGAGCATCATGTATACCATGGTAGGAACTCACCCTGACATAGCTCACGCAGTGGACTTGGTAAGTCGATTCATGAATGCACCTGAAAAAGAACATTGGAAAGCAGTTAGATGGATTTTAAGGTACTTAAAGGCACGAGTGATTATGTTCTTAATTTCAAGAAAGCAGAAAATTTCAAGATAAGAGTGTTTAATGATAGTTACTATGTTGCGGATTTGGATAAGAGAAGATCAATTACAGGTTATATTTTTCAAGTTGGGTCTAATACAGTGAGTTGGAGATCGGGTTTACAACAAGTCGTAGTCCTATCAACTACAGAAGCTGAGTATATGGCCATATCTAAAGAAGCAAAAGAAGTTATTTGGTTGAGATCCATTACCTTGGAGTTAGGGTTTCCGCAGAAGATAGTCCAGATCTACAGCGACTCTCAAAGCGGGATCTGTTTGACCTACAACAGTATGTTCCATGAAAGAACGAAACATATACAGGTCAAATACCATTTTATAAGAGATGTTGTAGAATAGGGATTAGTGGAAGTGCTGAAAATTGGAACGAAAGAGAAACCAACCGATATCCTAACCAAATTCGTACATGTGAAGAAGTTCGACGAGGGTTTGAGCAACCTGAGAGTACTCAGGTGCAAGACACAACACTGATCAAACCGTTGGGCTTTATTCCGCCAAGTAGTCGATGTCGGAAGGTGAAGAGGCGATGGCGACAGAGAGTTGCATGTCATGAATCGTCGAAGACTGAGTGAAATCCATTTGAGGTGGAGTTTATTGGGTTTACTCTGCAAATTGGGTTTCACTTATGGGTTTATGTTTCTTCTTTATTGGGCCGGCTCAGGTTTAATGGGAGAAGAAGAGCATGGACGTGGCCCATTAACAAACCTGATTAAAGGGGCCTTAAGTGATGTTGATGGTCTTCCTTTGACTGTCTCTGTTCTTGCACCTGCAGAAGAGTGACATAAGGAAGAGAGATCAGAAAAGGAGCATCACTACAAAGGCATGAAGAAGCAAGTAAGAGAAGCAATATCTTTGGCACTTGTAACATGAGATTAGAGAGTGAGAGAGTGAGCAAAAGGTTGAGGGTGATGGAAAACACTTATCTCTTTGTTCTAGATAAGAAGATAAGGGGAGGTGAGTGGCTCGGTTTTAGAGTGTGTGACCTTCTTCTTTTGGGATTCTATAAGCCTTCTTCATTCTGGTTTTACCAGTGAGATGTACCAAGATTATTTTGATCTTGGGAACTCATAATTCTCTGTCTTTTTCTTTATTTTTATGCAAAACAAACAACAACAATCAAATCAGCAAGTAGGAACAATTAGATCGACATCCTAACAGAATCACGATACCTGTTGCGAAATGGAACTCATTTTCTGTAAAGACCACGTCACGAGAAACAAAGAATTTATCTCTTTCTAAATCATATAACCGCCATCCTTTTTGAGCATACAAATATCCAACAAGAACACAACGCCTTGTCTTTGTCTCAAACTTATCACCACCACGACATTGATTTAAGGCAAGACAGAGTGAACCAAACACTCGTATATGACCGTATACAGGAGCAACTTTATAAATTTGTTCATATGTCATGAAACCATCAAGGACTCTACTAGGAGTTCGATTGATAAGATATGCGACTTTCAAGACACACTCTATCGTATGCGGTGCTATGATTGTCGGAGCCTCTCCTCGCAATTATGAACTCCACATAATTTTCTCGATTCTGAATAGAAACTGGAATCTAAACCTTCTTTTCTATCTAAGGTCAAGCTCATTTTTTGCTCCCCTTTTTGATAATCAAGGGCCCTCCTGCCGTCGTTTCACTTCTTGCTGTTGCATCCGTTTTCAAGACTGATTATTATGCAGAGGAATTGAAAGAGAATGTGAGGAAGCTCTCATTAATTAGTTGATGAGGAACAAAGTAACTCGACCCGTTGCTACGAGCCCTAAGCGGAACAATCGAGCTCATAGTGGAAGTCTTTGCCAGAGTTCTTCCGTTGGAGTTTAGGTTCTGAATGCCCATTCGCGAAGCCATCTCCCTTGTATGGCGGATTGCATAAAGTTCCACCTTCAATAAGGAGTTTTGATTGAAATTGCAAAGCACGAGCAATGTTTAGACTGTGAAGGTGATTCCATTCCACACGTCCATTATGTTGGATAGTACCACCACACAACGTTTCTTGTCATATCCCATTGATAAAAAAATAGTCATGCAAGCAGAGAAACTCACTGCCGTTATCGCTTCTAATTGTTTGAACTTTAAACTAAAATTGTCGATCAACCACAGCCAAAAATTGTTTAAGATGTTTATGGGTCTCTTTCTTGTCACTCATCAAGTATATCCAGATACCATGAGAATAATCATCAATTATCGTAAGGAAATATCAAGCACCCAAATACGAAAGTGTACGACACAGACCCCAAATGTCGCAATGAACAATTTCAAAACAAAAAGCTGTTTTATTTTTGCTTAAAGGAAACATTTGACGAGTTTGCTTGGAATGTAAAGAAATCTCGCAATTCTTGCCCAAAGAATTATTACAAACAGAAGAATCCAAAACTGAAATAAATCTCAAAGCTTGTGTAGAAGCATGGTACAACCTCTTATGCCACAACTCCATTGTTTTGTTCATTTTAGCTGCAAGAGCACCAACTGTCTCCACACCTCTAAATTGGTACACTCCATTATCACGCCTACTAACTCCAATCACCGTCCTTATAGTGTGGTCCTGGAGCACCCTAAAATGATTAGCAAACTAAGCAACACAACATGTTTCATCCATTAACTGTCATACGGAGATCAAGTCTGATTTCATTCCTTTAACATAAAACACTAACTACATCACTAATCATGAACCCAAATCAGTAGTTCCTTCTTGACCTGTTAATTGTTTTCTATCATCAACAATTATTATCAATACCGGTGGAATACTGCGAAGGTTTGTCAATGCTTGAATTTTCTTAGTCATATGGTGTGTTGCACCTATATCCAAAATCAAGGTAAAGCAGTAAACGTACTAGTCAAAGTTTCATAATTTGAAGCTCTTTTGGTTGTGCGTGAATTAACCAACACAGTCACCGTATTCCATTGTTCATCCGTTAGTCCCACCACAACATCCATGTCACGATCAGTTATGAGAGTGACGTTTTCTGGAAATCTAGAAGACTGTTTTGAGACAATATTAGCACGTGTTGTGCCACTGTGATTTCCAAGGCAAGATCCTTCTCTAGCTCTTCCATGTGAGGCAATTGGTTTTGATCTGGAACAATCTCCCCACCATTCCGTGTACCCATAAACAGCAAAAAGAAAATCATGTGCTATGACCACTTCGATTACAATGTTTGCACACAAGAAATTAATTATCATCATCAATTATGTCCCTTTCTACAATTGGGCAAATTGATAATCTATGAAGAAAATTACATGAAATAAATCGATTAAAATAAATAAATATATTATACTGATACAAGAATAAGGAATGAGATTTGCAGAGGCGAG